>CAJVPU010002287.1:0-10906 GCA_910591775.1 Dentiscutata heterogama | reverse complement strand
ATATGTTTTAAAGCTGCAAAGATGATACTAGTTTGAATTTTGTGCTAAGTGGTTTCAATAGATTTATTAGTATATAAAAAGAGAAGAGTAAAGCTTAACAAAAGATTATTATGAACTTGGTTAGAAAAACCTTCTTATTTTGCAAAGTCTATAGCTTTGTAATTAAAAACTTTACAACAAATATGAGTTTTATATTTATATTAATCTTGTAATGTATAGAAAAATAACTAGTAGAAGATAAGAATTTTGTAATCACTAAGAGAGTTAACATTAATGTTGTTAGTTTTAAAGAAGATTAGATATATAAAGATAGTATAATAGCTTTAGATAAAATCAATTTTGCTACTATATCTAAAGCTTTGCCAAATAAATAAAAATGATGAGATATAGGTAGCAAGATTATATATTGTTAAAAATAAGGAATTGAAAAAGTTTGAATTTATTAGAAAAAGAGTGTGTTAAGTTTGTAGTAGCATTAAAGTTATTAAGAACAATAAAGAGCAAGTTAGAGAAAGTTATTTGCTAGATTTATTAAATAATGAGGTTTAAGTATGTAGTTAGTAATAAAGTTATTGCTAGAAAGATAAATAGAAATAATATGGAATTTAAAATCATATTTAAAAAAAAGATTTATAAATATAGTATATCTAGAATAAATAGTAATTTTGTAAATATGAAAAGTAAGATATTTATGAATTATAATAATTGTGCTAGCTTTAAAGCTGTTTATATATGACCAAAATATGTATAAGAAAGGGTTGCTAATAGTTTAAAGTAAAATAAATTATAAACAAGTTTAGTTTTGATTAAACTAATAATATTTAGATTGTTGATTAGACAATAATCTTTTTAAATTTTTGTTTATCCTCTTTAACATCAATTTCGTACAAAAGGATATTTAATTTTGTACAAAATGATATTTAATTTCATACAAAGTGACATACAAAATGATATTTAAATTCATACAAAATAATATTCAAATCTATACAAAATAACAATTAAAATAAGGTTGATTAATCATAATATCTTGTGATATAGTGATTCAATATAAAATATTTTGGTACTATTCAAATTCTCTCAATAAGACGATTTGAATGATACCAAAATCTTCTACATTGGACTACTGTATCATGAGATATCATGATTTAGTTAACTTTATTTTAATTGTTATTTTGTACAGATTTGAATATTACTTGTACAAATTTAAATGATATTTTGTATGAAATTAAATATCACTTTGTACAAAATTGAATACTATTTTGTATGAAATTAAATGTTATTTTGTACAAAATTGATGTCAAAAGAGATAAGTTTTTGGTTAAAACTACAAATATTGTAGATACAAATAAAGAGATTAAGAAGTAATAGATTGGGTTAGATAGTAATATTGAAAAAAGAGATTATTTTAATTTAAGGTAAATATAACTAAACCAGTAAAGTAAAAAAAGAAAGCATAGTGTAAAATGGTTAGAAAGTGAATATAACTTATATAGAAGATAAATTATAGTTATTGTATAGGTATGTGTAAATAACTCAGTTACACACGGGTTCATATTCTATGCTAAAGACATGAGATTTAAATATGAACCCATGTGTGTAACTGGGTTATTCATATATCCATATAATAACTATCTTATTGCACAGTGTTTGACGTAACAATCTCATACAATAACTAAATAAAAAAATCACAGGTTGTCACATAAGACCTGTACAATAAATATATATCTTAATATAATTATTATTATGATTTTTGTTATTAAGGATTAAAATTTTAATAAGATTTAATAAATAGTATAAGAAAAAGAGTTTGTAAATGTTTTAGTAGAGATAGTCTATAATAGAAAAAAAACTTGTTATAATATATAAAAAAGTCTATAGAGTCTAATTTCTCAGTTAGTTGTACTAATATCAAGTTGTAGATTATTGAAGCTATATTGTGAGTTGTTATCTGGATCAGAATTTAAAAGTATTTATTATTAGAGTTTAAGTTTGTAGAAAGCTAGTTAGTTAAATTTAATAAAAGTGATATTGTTTGTAAATTATAGAAAGCTAATAATATTAAAAATAAAACTATATAGAAAATATCTTCTATAGTAGTTACTATATCCCAACTTGCATAGCTCTACAAGATTTGAAAGCTCTCAAGTTAAATATTAGAGAACCATTATTATTTAAATCTTCTAAATATATATATATATATATATTTTTGTATTAAGATAAGGCCTTGCTTATATCTTTATTAGTTAATTTATATAAGTAATTATATAAACTATATAAAAACTTAATTTGTACAAGGACAAATAAATATAAATTATATACAAAAATAAGAGCTTAAACTAAAAGCTCAAACTAAAAGCTAAGGCTAAGAGCTTGGGCTAATTATCTGTGATCTAAACCTACTAGAGTAGTCAAGACTTATCTAGATTTGAATTATTAGAATATAATTAGTAGGTGTATTGTATTTGATCTACAAAGTAGACCAGGTATTAAGTTTGAAGATGGCTTGTTCTAGAGAAGAGTAAGTAGAATCAGAGTATAATTGGTTAGCAAAACCACAAGGGTAGTTATAAGTATGATTACACAGTGAAGCAGAAGAGACAAAAGACAAGACCAGAAAATACACGTAAAGAAAAAGAAAGCACAAACTGCCCGGTAAGATTAAGAAGATGTCCGTCCAAAGATGAAAAAGAAGATAGACTAAAGAGAATTCAGCAGAAAGCAAGAGAGGTTAAAAAGAGGTGGAATGATGCAATCAAGGAGATGATAAATAATGGTTCGAAGCCGTTCTGGTTTGGCTCTTGACGGGGCTGACAATATCCTCTGCTCTATGCATAGAGTAGTGCGACAGGTCGCATCTAGGTACTTGAGAAGCAACCGGATAATGCCGGACCTATTTATTTTAGTATAGATAAATAACATGTGTAATAACATATGTAAAAGTAATTATCTAGTAATAAAGGTACCGATAAGACTGTCAAAGAGTTAAAAAAAATATATATATATAAGTATGATTAATTTTATTTCTTTTATTGAAAGAGAATAGAAAGGGTTGGAATATAGTTTAGTAGTTAGGGTAAAGAGAAATTTGGTAAGATTTTTTTTATTGGAAAAAGTTTGTATAGTATAGAATCCAAATATTGTTATAAAGTTAGTTAAAAATATTAAGTAGTAGTTTAATAATAAGTTGGGAGGCATTAAAATAAGAAATATCGAATAGGTTTAAGAATTTGATTAAAGAGATAGGTATAAGGCCTTTGAGTGTAAAGTGAAGAGAGAATGGATAAAGTTGCAAAGGTTGAGGATAAAAGGCTAGATATAAGGAGATAGTATGTATAAGATTGTTGAGTTGAGATAAAGAAAGATTAAGATTGAAGTTGGATAAAGTGTTGCATATAGTAGAGTTAATAGTTTGAGTTAAGGTATAGCTAGAGCAAGTATACTAGTAAGAAGAAGAGTTTGGGTTGTTACAAGAGAAGCAATTAGAAGATGTAAATAAATAGGGATATATATTGTGAAAATATGTATGTATAGATAAAATATTAAGTAGTATTTTGATTTTAAAAGCTTTTAGATGATTTAGTTTGGGGTTGGTGAAGTTATAAAAGGTTTTTTGATTGTTATTAAGATATAGCCAGGAGATGTTCTGGTCAATCAGATAGGAGAAGTATGACTATTCTTGAGCATGGTATTGAGAAGACCATAGAGCTATATTGTATGCATTATGTAAATTTTTAATAAATTATCAAGTAAAACTGTCAACAAAATTATGTTTTTATAATAGAGTAAAGTGGGGGTTGTAGAGATTAGTGTAATTAAATAATAGCAGAGAAGAGCTAGAATGATTGTTAGCAAGTAAGTTTGCAAGGTTATTAAAAGTATTGTCAGAGTAGGCCTAGACTTTTTAAAGAAAGAGTTGGGTATTAAAAGCTTTCAAAATATTAAAAAGTATATGCCAAATAGGCCAGGAGTTAAACTTGAAGTTTTTAGTAAAGTGAAAGAATAGGATAAGAAGTTTGTTGTATTTAGATATAACTGATTGTGAGTTAGTAAAGATTTGTAGGCTAGAGTTGTGTAGAATAGTCAAAATGACAGATAAAATTGCTAATAGTTTAGTTTTATAGAAGAAATGCTAGTTTGTAACTTGAGCAGAGAAGCTTTGTATAACTTGGTCATCATAGACTTGAATCTAGCAAATACCTATAGAGTATTGATTAGTACCAAGTTGTTTGACAAAGCTATCTATATATAAAGTAAATTAATGCTGAGAAATATTAGCTAATACAATTTGAGTGAGCTATAAAGAGGCATTATTGTTGTAAAAGATAGTAGGTATAAGTAAGTTAATAAGGTTGATTAATAGTATAGATAGTATTTTAGTAGCTTTTTTGATATTGGTGGACTAAATAAGATCAATATAGTTAGCATTGAGATTGAGTTGTTTGTTAGCTTTTTTTTTTTCAAGAATTGAGTAAAAAGGATAGCAGATACTTTGAGTATATAATAGCTAAAGATTCAATTAAAGTTAAGACTACAGCTATGGCAAAGTGTACAAGTAATAGGAGGTAGTAGATAGAAGTTGGGAGTGGAAGTATCAATATTGTGTTGCTAGTAAGTCATAAAAATAGTATTAATTTTGAAGAATGTTTTGCGAATTTGGCCAATTACAATGTTTTCATTATAGTAAGATAAGACCCAAAGTTTATAGGTTTTAGAAATAGATTAAGACCTTTAGATTAAAAATGTAGTAAGATAGTACAAAGTGTATTGTTGTCAAGAATTGTATTTTCAAGATAATTAAACCAGTTAGGTTTTTTGCCTTTGGGGATATGTAAAATTCTTAAAAATAGATGTTGCTAGTCTAAGAGAATATTGTTGTTAGCTAAGCAAAGTTGTTCTAAGTAGAGAATATATTTGTGTTGAAGTTGTTGTTTAAAGATATTGTATTTGGGGTGGTTAAAGAGCATGTTTTTAAGTAAGGTATTATTATCAGTAATTGTTTTGGGCCAAGAGAAATCAGGATATATATAAATAGAAGTTTGTAGATAGTTAAGAAGTTGTATAATTTTAAAGGTAGTTGTGTATTTGTTTGGATCATCGATGGTAGGATAGGGATATTGTAGAATATTAATAGTTGACCAAAGATTATTTTGAAGTTGCTAGAGTTGAATATAAGTTGTAATACCAAGAATAAAATTGTTATTAATGTGGTTGAAGAAATTACTAATATGGTGTTGTAGTTGTATATCCCAAATATTGTAGATATTATAGAGGTTATGATTAAGGAAGGTACTGTTGGGAGTAGAATGAGAGAGGTGTGTTTTTTGTTTAGCTATTGTAAAATATTTGTTTAGGATTTTGTTGCATTTGAGTAAAGAGATTACAATATTGTAAAGCTAATATTCAATAGTTAGTATAATAATAGTATTTATAATATAAGTAATTTGTTTGTCAGTTATGTTTTTGATATCTGCAATATTGGCTAGTTGGATAGCCTTATCTTGAATAAGTTTGATTTGTGATGATTGCTTGTTGTTAAGAGTAAACTAACAATCAAGAAATTTGAAGGGCTAATGAAAAGAGATTGATTGCAGATTGAAGTTAAAAAAATAAAATATTAAAGGAGAGTTGTATAGTTATAAATAGAAATTTAGTAGGATTAACTTGAATATCAGCTATAGAGTAAAAGAAGAATGCAGTTTGGATGATTTCTTCAAGTTGTGTTTTAGAGTTAGCAATCCATAAAGTATTATTCATATATGTAAGAACAGATATAAAGATATTAAGATAGTTTGTAGAATAATAGATAAGACTAGTTAAGTAAAAGATAGAAAGAGTATATTTGAAGAAGTGTGAAGAGATTTTTGAAATTAGAGGATTATAATAGATTCTTTAAAAGAGTAGAGTAATAGTTTTCTCTTAATCGATTCTATTTTTGACTGAGTAAAAATTTGTAAATCCAAGATTAGTAATAACATGGTTTGTACAGTTAAATAGAAGATTAGTTAGAATGTTGATAAGTTGTTGGGATATTTTGATTTGGTGTAATAATTTTAATCTTCCAAATATATATAAAGTATTAATTTTTATATAATAGTAAATTTGTTAATTTTTATATTTATATTTTTTTCAATTTCTAAGAAAAAGAAAAAAAAAAATCAAACAATCAACTTAAGCTTAATGCTAATTATATTGATCTTATTCTATTTGCTTTTATTAAAAACCTATCTTATATCTCTTTTTTACCTTCTATTAATATTTCTGACTCTCTTATATCTATACTCTTCTATAACAATAATACCTCTAATAACTTTACTCAAATTGCTCTAGATAACAATTCTTATTAACACTTTATCTTTTATACAGATGGCTTTGTTAAAAACTTTGGTACTAACCAATGCACTATAAGCATTGGCTAGGTTCAAATCTATAATAATACTGTAATTTATAATTTTTTTGCTCAAATTATCAACTGGCTCTTATCTTACAAAGCTAAACTTTTTGCTATCCTATCTGCTTCTCAACTTTTCCTTATAACTCTCTTGTTGATATTTATACAAACTCTTAATTTGTAATTTTTTAAATACAACAAACTTATTTTAAATTATTACTTTTCTTTCAAATTTTTTAAGTTTAACTCCTAGTCTTATCTGACATATATGTACTTTTTAATTTACTTAAAGCTTATAATATTAATATAATATTTTATAAAGTCCAAGCCTATACTAATAATATTTTTAACAATCTAGCAGATTTTCTTGCCAACAATTATATCTTACCTTCTATTTTAATACTTAATTATTCTAATATATACAATTACTACTTTTTTTTTAAATGAAAAAATTGCTCTATTGATAGCCCTGCTAGATACTTTATCAAAAAGATTTATAAAGCTAAAACTATTGCCATGTGGTCCTTCTAAAATTGCAATTAAAAATAGTTATACTTTTCCTACTATATTGAATAGAACTCTACTTGAACTTAACTATTTGAAATATATTATCTCTTTTCACCTATTCTTCTCTCTTCAGCCTTCTCCACTCTATCCATATTCTCTTTATTTTACTCTCAAAAGTCTTATTTCTATTCTACTTATCCAATTTATACAAACTTTTGATATACCATACTCTCTTGCTTTATAGCTTATTATTTAAACCCTTCTTAAAATCTCTAACCAACTCTATGATCAAATATGGAAAATATATTGCATTAACTTTTCTATATAGAAATGAATATACCAAATTTTTTTCAATCTTTTTCATAATCAACCTTTTTATCTATACTACTTTTATACTCATAATAAAACTAGAAATATCTTTACTTATAATTGCTCTTATAATACTCCAAATTAACTTTACTCTAATTTAAATACTTGCCCTTCTTTTGGGCTTGCTAATTATAAATTTAATATCTGGTTTACTATGTGGATCAAATATAATACTTCTATTAACTATATTTTAACTATCTAAATCTAGATGAGCTTTGACCACTCTAGTAGGTTTAAGTTATAGATAATTAGTTTAATTTATAGTTTAAACTTCTAGTCTGAGTTTTTTTTTTTTTTTTTTTTTTTTTTTTTTATTCTTTGACAGCCTTGTCGGTACTTAAATACAAATATTTACATGGTGAAATCTGTTCTAAAGTAAAACCTATTTCTAGTAAATGTCCTTTGCAATTGCAAGTCCGGCATCATCTGGCTACAGATGCTGCACTGGGGTGGTCGATGCACTATGTAAATCAAAACTATATGTAGTATTATATAAAATTTTATTATTCGAGATTTTTTGTGTAATGCTATAATTTTTTTAGTGATTTTATTATCAGTACAGCAATAATAACAATAATTATTGCCTTAAATAATATAGATTAATGAATAACAATTGCCTTTATCTATATTCTACTTTTCATTATTATTAAATTATTGCTAAAGACATCGTAAAACAAATGTTTATATAAAATTCTATAGAAGAGAACCAAAGTTCCCTCATTATGTGACCCATAACACTATAAATTACAATATATTTAATGTTTAGCATAATAAATCATTAAAAAGATCCGATGCAATGTCAGGTCCAAATTGTGGTTCATTTATTTCTTGTAGTGGAAGTTTTCTTCGATTTTTCCATATTTTTTTTAACCTTTCCATTAAGTTTTCTTTATCAATTTTGACTGAAGATAAACGAAGCTTAGATTGTTTGATGGACAATGACATGTTAGGGTGGGTTTTTAGATCAAGCTTGTTGAAAAGGCCCTCCACTTGCTGTTGATAAATAATGATAAAATAAATTCGGGTCTTGACGAAATTATATAGGCTTGAAAAATTATATATAAATGATTCATCATCAGCAGCACAGAATTGCTTAAATTCTCTAAGAAAATTTTTGTTTTGTAATATCTCTTGTAAACCGAAATCATCAGTTAACCCATTTTTTAGATCGTTCTCAAGTTCTTCAGCAAATTGTAACTCCAAGTTTGTTGGTGTCTTGATCCAAGGTTTTTTTAAAACCACATGATAAAAACTAGAGGCAAAAGGTCTAGCATTCTTACCACCTAAACGACAAATGACTAATGGTAAATGAAGCCAGGGAATAAACCATTTCTTAAAATGTTCTAATGCTTTAATAATTCCTTTTTCCAAGTCATCAAATAATTTTCCGAATTCCTCATTAGATAAAGTATCCAATGCTTCTAATAATTCGTCAGCAAAGAACATTTCAAAGTTCGTAGAAATGTCTTGAAGAAATTTGTACCATTCATAAACTTTATCAGGCATCTCGTGTGCCCGTCGACCAGGGGGTAATTTATCTAATTGACCATTCTGATAAATACGTAGAACTGGGTCCTGTCCTACTATAAACTGCATCAATAGTTCGTAAAAATATTCAGCAAAGTTTACCAAACATTTAATTTGGATGTTTAATTTGATATCAAGAAGCCATGAATAAAACAGATTCCAATCATTAAAATATTGTTTGGGAGCTTTGCGATCTTCTAATTTTTTTATAAACCATCTGGCAAATTCAATATGTGCAGATCATCGATCAAGATATTGCTTCGCTGTTCGTAATTCGTAACTCTAACATGCTCGAAGTGGAAGCTGGTACTGATTATAGTGAAATCCTAGCAAGGTATCATATAAATTCTTAATTATTGATGAATTCATATTGAGTGGTTTGTCCTTATTGCTTGCGTCGTAGCCATCATGCAATTTTCAGGCCAAATAAAGCAAATTATACGGATGAGGTTTTCTTGAAAAACCTGTACCGCTAGAAAGTGCACCGAAAGCCTCTAGCTCAAAATGGTTCATAATAATTTGAACGATGTGAAGTCCGCAGCCAATTCGTATAGAGTTTGTATTTGTTTTTTTATTGAAAAGGGCAATAGCTCCATTTTTATTACCTGACATATATGATGTATTGTCTGTTGTCCAAAGAATACATTTGTTAATATCTAATAACTTTCTCTAATATGCGTGATTACAACATCAGAGACAACTTCAGCATTACATTTTGTAATGTTCTGTAATTGGGCAACTAATGCAATTGGAATCTGGTTTTCATCATTCCAGAATTGATAACATAATACTAAATTTTTTAACTGTTCTCGTGTTGATTCATCTATCATTACTCCAAACGCAGGTACATTTATTGCTTGACATATACTTTTATTAAAATATAAAATTGAAATATCTTGATGCCACGTACACAAAGTAGACCTTGATAACCAATCACGAGGTGGTTCACCTGTTAGAAATTCGTAAACTAATCGCATACATTCAGTAGAAGAACGCAATGACATCTGACCTAATTGTAAAAGATTCGTTGCAAGCCAGATTGTATTCGAAGAATATTCATTTTTATTTAAGCTAAAAATAGACCTAATCTTCTTGCGAAACTCTGTATCAGTAATATTCTTTGAACATCGTACGAGTGAACGGATTTCAGAGATATGCTTTGATTTTTGGTCCCGAAGGTGACGGGTTTTTATGCCCAAGGATTGAGTCTGTCTAATTAGCGTTTGATTCTTTCGATTAAGTTTTTTATTTTGTTTCTCTAGTTGTAGATTTGAATCTTGCAGAGATTCATAATCTACCTTGGGCTTATAAAGAGATTGTTCAAGATAATTATATAACTTTCGTTGTAAATATGGTGTAATTATTTCACCTTTATTTGAACCTCTCAGATATTGCATTATAGAAATAAGATTATTGACTGAAGATAATTCTTTATCAGGTAATTGTTGTATGATTGATATTAATTTTGTTCTCGATAAATTTTTATTAGATATTTTTATAACAGATGCTGCTTCAGTGGATGCTGCTTCAATAGGTGCTTCGATGGATTCTTCTAATGCTTCAATGGACGCTGATTCAATGGATGCTTCGATGGATGCTGATTCAATGGATTCTTCGATGGATGCTGCTTCAGTGGATGCTGATTCAATAGATGCCTTTTGTTTATTTTTTTGAGATTTTTTGAGGCATGCATTTTTTAAGTAAAATCGATGTTTATATGATGTATAAACACCCATATTCAATTAGATGTCCATATTTAACAACCAAGAATTCTAGAATGGTATTTTAAAATGATTAATAATAAGTTACAAGAAACTAAACTATAGAACGAAATTTACATTTCATCTAAAAAAATTTACCAATTAATTTAAAAATTCACCTGGCCAACCAAGTAAGAAATATAATTAAAATAATTAGGAAAAAAAAATATTTTCCCTTAAATAATGTAAAAAATGGCTCTATAGTTTTATTGTCGTAGTAAGCAAGAATAAATCCACATTAAATCTTCAACAGAAAAAAAAAATACCGTATATTACCAAATAGAAGCTACCCCCGAATAAAAGCTACCCCCTCGATTTTGGATTAAAAATTTGGAGGAAGTTATTATGTTTTAAT
>CAJVPU010002286.1:0-10909 GCA_910591775.1 Dentiscutata heterogama | reverse complement strand
CATATTTCGTAGATCTATTTCTACCCGGGTGGCTTGGGAGTCCACCTGACGGGTTGCTTTTTTAACCCACCCGGGTTTTACCCGGGTGGGTCATAGGTCCACCTGCGGGTGACCCGGGTGGCATTTTTTTTGACGGGTCCAATCACTAGATAAGATTAATAATATTGAGAAAAAATAAAAGAAATTAGATAAGTAGAAAATTGTATAATATTAAAGTAAATGATAATATTAGCAAAGTAATAGGGGTTTGTAGAGATAGAAAAAGTGTGTTGTAATGCATTTTTAAGATTAAAATTAATTATATTGTCATTTAAAGTAGCTTGGTTAAGAAATTTTTGAAGAAAAATATAAAAAAAAAAGCTTTTATGTTTAGAATTAGGTATAGTATTATTAAGTTGTATAAATTGTTCTTTTGCTTTGTGGGCTAATTCTTTAGGAGATTTAAAAAAAAAAGTTTAAAAAAAGTAGCAGGTAAGGATTGATTTGGTTTAAAAATAGAAAAGTTTAAAGTTGGTTTTGTGATAAATGAAAATTGTAAAAAAGATTGTTTGAAAAAGAATGAAGTAGAATTATAAAAAGTATGTTTAATGTCATTAGAAAGAATATTGCAAGTAGAATTTTTACAGATATATAAATAATATAGGGCAGCTTTGGTTAATGTTTCAGTATGTTCTTGCTGTAAATTAATTGATGTAAATTATTAAGAATTAGGAAGCAGTTGTTTGAGCTTGTTAGAAAGGAAAGTAGTAGTTTGAAATTTAATATAATTATAAACTTTTTGTTGATTAATATATAAAAATTGTTTTTTGTAAGAGTTATAAAATTTGAAAAACCAGATATTAAGTAGTACACAGTATGTTTTGAAAGAAGGAATATGAAATGTTTGAAGAAAAAATTATAGGTCAATATTAAAAGTAATATAAATATTATACTTGGAATCATGTTTAACTTTTAGTAATAAAGAGTTAGAATTATGGTATATTGCAAACTTAGATGAATAGGTTTAAGGCCAAGATCTAAATAGAATTGTATATAGTTAATAGTTTGATATTTGTTATGAAGAAAAAGATATAGACAAGCAAGATTAATTGCAATATAAGTATGTTAAGAAATAGAATAAGGGGGTAAAAAATAATAAGAGTGAAAAATTTTTTGTAGTTTAGATTTGTAAAAAGAACAGTAATAAAGTTAGATAAAATATTTTTAAAAGTAAATAAAAATAATTCAGATAAGATATTAGAGTTATAAGAGAATGTATTTGAAGTATTTTAGTAAATAATATCAAAAAGAAACTGTGGTTTTTGTAAAATCATATTTTGTAATAAATCATTAAAGTTATTACAACTAGTTTGTTGTTGAGTAATAGAAGTATATTATTATATTAGTGATATATTAATATTTTTTAAATTTCTATTAAGTAACTCTATGTAACTTCTAATTGTAGTACAAATCTGATTCCACCAATGTAATCCTTGATATTAATTTCTTTAGCATAGTTTTTACCATTTGTTAATCAGGTTAATATTTGTAACAGATTATAATAAAATTAAATTAAAATGAAACTAGAAACCATTCTTGCTTATCTTTAAAGCTTATAAAACCCACTTATACTCTTTTATTAATAAAACTAACTCTAAACCCTAACTTTAGGGTTGTTAATAAAGTGCTCCAGACAATAATAAAACATATAACCTACTCCGGAGCACTCCAGAGGTGGGTTATATGTTTTATTATAAACCAGAGTACTTCATTAACAACCCTACCTAACTTTAATACTAACTTTAACCTTAAAAAATGTCTCCAAAAAATTTTAAATTTTTCTAAAAAAATAGAAAAATTTTATTTTAATCCGATTTTATTTTAATCTGCTATAATATTTAATAAGTTATTAAAATTTAAAGATATATAACTATAGAAGGTACCAAATAATAATCTGTTACCCCTGTGATGCGGAACCCATTGGTATAGTCCTATTGGTATGGACCCGTTAACACAGACCTGTTGGTACAGACCTGTTGATACAAACCCATTAGTACAGACACAAACTCGTTAATACAAAATATTATTTATTCTTATATAGAGTTCTAAAAGATATAAAAACCCTGTATTTTTGCCCAAGGTAGAAGAAGTTCTGCTAAGTTTTGCTAGGTCTTAACTTATATTCTTCTAACTATTCTCTAATAAATAAATATTATCCTTTTAACTATATACTTGTTATATTATATACTCTCTTTTATTGCCTTTTTGTTATCCTTTGTTGCTTCTTTTTATTACCTTTTATCTTGATTTTATTGTCTCTTTTATTGTCTTTTTTTACTATTTTCTATCTTAGTTTTATTATCTTGTTAGTTTTTTTTTTTTTATTTTTTATATTTTTATACTACATATTTTACATTCTTTATCTCTAGTTTTCCTTTCTTTCTTCTTTTCTTTTTCTATTTAATCATATTCCTTACTCTCTACATGTTAAGTCAAGTAGTATAGATAACAAGGCTAGTTATTTATACTACAATCTATTTTATTAGGATAAAAGTTTTAAAGAAAAGATTTAATAAAATTTAAAACTTGTATTTCAAGATGAGTTAAAAATTAAGTTTGATTTTGTACTTTTGTATTAATTGGAAATATTTAAAACCAGTCAAGAGATTTACTAAAAGATTGATGATAGGGAAATCTTTGTTGAATCATAGTTAGTTTTAGATATAAAGAGTAAAGAAAATAAAAAAAATATATAAAATTTAGTAAAATAATATAGATAATAAAAAAAATTAAACAAAAAAAACTCTTTCTTTTGATCCTCTATACCAAAATAACAGAAAAGAAATTTTACAGATAGAGCATAATCTAGTATAAGAACCACATGAGTAGCTTTAAGAAAAAAGAAAGACCACAAAAAACAAGTAGTAGTCTCTTAGAGCAATAAAGCAAACAAACCAATATACAAGAAGCCACAGACAAAGAAAAGACTTTTTTTGACAAATTTTCTTGGGAAAACTGGAAAATATGCCTGACCCTGTACTGTATATTTGTTTACATGCCAAGAAACAAGTAAACAAACAAACATGAATCTGGTAGTAAACACAGACAATACATAAATAAACAATAAACAAATATATAAACATCTCTGTAGAAAAAGACTACAATACTAAATACATGATTAAACCAAACAACTGAAGATTTTTCTAGAAATACTAGTAGAATAATAGAAAGTATTATAGAAATTAAAGATATATTCACAAAGAGCTTTCTAGAAATTATAAACAACCTAGCTAAGCAACAAGAAAATATATTTAAAAAGGATAAACATATTGCAAACTGGCTTGGACTAAGCAACCCAGATCTGGTATCTGTTATTAGAAGGGTGATAGAGAGATATAATTATATTACATATAAACAAGCAGCAAACAAGCCTCTAAGCTATGAAGAAACTGAGTTCTTTAACTATATTGAAGCCTTTAACACCAATCACAGTACAGAAAAAAGTATTACAGAAACAGCTACAATAAACCTGTTATACAAGCAACAGATAGACAAAGATCTACTTATTCAGTATGAATGTAACACAATAGACTATGGCCTAAATAAAATTCAAAACTTAATACAGCTAGCAATAGAAGAGTATAATGTAATAGAAGAACCAATGATTATCACAATAGAAGAGAGCTCAACTCAGAACAATAAAATAAAACAATCTAAAATGATACAAATAGCAGCAGAAGGTACTGAAAATAAGGATACAAACCAAGATAGAAATCCAACTAAAACAGTAAAGCAAAAAATAGATATACCAGATAACAAGCTAGTCAACAATAACAAAAAAAACAAAACCAGAAAAGGTGATATCTACAGCTCAGACTGGGCTCTGCATAATCTAATAACATACTTTTGAGAAAAAGAACAAAGCAAAATAATATATAACTTTACTATATGGAATATCCCAGTAAATACACAACTAAAAAGAATTAAAAAATGTTTGTCCTTCTTTGGTAAAGCAAATATTTTAAAATTATAGTCAGTAGGCAAGTTAAAGCAGCATATATAGAGATAAAAGTAGTAAATAATACAAGATTCAATGCATTAAAAGAAAGTTGGGCAGTGCATTTTGAAGAAGAAAAACTACTAAAAATAACCTCTAAAGCTTTTGATATAAGCATGTTAGAAAGCAGAAGTAAATTTAAAACAATAATAAGAAATGTGTTCAAAATGGCAAATAAAACAGCTTTGCTAAGACAATTCAGAGAGCTCAAAGCCAAAGCTGTCTATATTACTAAAAACAGTAACAGCAATACAAAAAAGAAAACATCAGTATATTTTGAATTCAAGACAGGCTAAAAGAATGCTCTAACATCTATAGCATACTACTATAATACTAGGCTAGAATAAGCAACTATCTTTAAAGACAAAGAGAATAAGAAAACAAGAGTTAAAAGCTCTGTAAACATAGCTCCAAGAAAATACTCATATAGTTTAAGTAGTAAAGAGCCACATAGACAACTTAAAGACAATAAATAAATACAAATACAAAATACCTAATCATTTACTAGCAAAAGCAAAAAAAAAAACTAATATACTATCTGAAGAAAATAGCTATAACTAGGCAAAAACAGTAACTTATAAGGAATAGCTTTAAAACATTCTAGCAAAACTAGAATGAATTAAAAATAGAAACACAGAGAACTCACAATTTAGCTCCTAACAATTATCTTAATTAAACTAAATATATAAGAAAAGAAATTATTACTCCTTCAAACACAAGAAATACTTGATAAAATCAACATAAACTTTCTTAAAATAGGTTTTCACAATATAAACGGAATTATAAACAATCACGCAAAATTACAAGAACTAATTGATTTAAGTATAAAAAACAATCTGAATATTATAGAGATTATAGAAACTAATATATATAATAAAGAGTTTCAGTATAACAAGCTAGATCTTAAAAAGTATAAAGTATTTGTAATGAAAAAACATATTGAAAAAAAAAATGCTCAGGAGTTGTGCTATTAGTCAAAAAAGATTGGCAAAGCATATAGTAGAAGTAGTTACTCCAGATACATACTCTCTTAAAGCCAAGCTAGCTTTCAAAAGAGTTACAATTATAATATAAGTAGTATATATATCACCAAATAAATTAGAAGCTCAAAAGAAAATCTAACAAAAAGTTGCACTAGATATATACAGAAAAGATTGTAGAATATAAATTATTGTTGATAAAGATTAAATGCAAAAGAAAATAGTAGTAAGAATAATATTATACCAAACATTGAAGGCAACAGTACAAACAAAGTTAAAAACTGCCCACTTACAAAATAGCTAAAAAGAATTAGCTTTGCAAACATATTTAGAATGATTAATCTTAATAGTAACAAACATACATAGTTAAATGAAAAATATAGCTCACATATAGACTATATTTAGGTAGATTCTAATCTCAAATCCATAGTATATGATAGTGATATAGAAGATATAAAACTCTGCACAGAGAGCAACTATCAGCTTATATAGACAGACATATTTACCCAGCTATTATTAAGAACCCAAGTACAAAGAGTAAAGAAAGAAACTACTCTTGCTAAAAAAAAGGTCTTCTTATATGACAAAGCAATATCAGAGAACTGAAACAACTACAAAAACCTGATAGAAGCATATATGAAAGAAGACAGTAGTAAAAAGAAAAAAGACTTTAAACAAACTTGTACAGATAGAGCAGAAGATAGAATAAATAGCCAATAGGAGAAACTAGAAGGCTAGATTAATAAGGCAGCAAGTAAAACACTCCCATATAAAGTTGTTCAAAACATAACAGAAGAAAGACAAAAGCTCATAAGTTAGAACCCAAGATATAAGTAGATTAAAAAACTTCATAAAATAGGCAAAAAGGCCTAACAAGAACTAGGCAAGCCAATAGGAGAAATAATAGAAGCTGAACTTAATAGTACAATTAGAAAAGCAAATACCTATAATAACATACAGATCTCTGAAATTTAAAAAAAGTAGTTTAAAATATGGTTAAAAGAAGCCAAAAGCTGAATCAAAATTATTGAAAATAAGATGATTGCAAAACAAAGAAAAGAAAAAGAGAAGAAAATTAGAAGATATATCAAAAGAAGATTTGAAATAATAGAGAAAGAGGAGAAAAAAATACTTTGTAGTATCTTAGAGAGACCCTGGCAAAAAATAAAAATAGAAAGGGTTTTAATTAATGATAATATAAACAATAGTAATAGCCAAATCAAATACCAACCAAATGAAGTACAATATGAAGTAAGAAGCTACTTCAATAAACAATACAATTAGCCAATTTCAAATAGCTGAGAAGATATACTAAAGTAAGAAAACGAGTACATACTTAAAAATCAGATATATAAATAATGATACAACTCAGTGTTAGAAATCATCAATACAGAAGACTGGAAAGCTGCAATTGACAGTACAAAAAGCTCATCTGCCTCTGGGCTATCAGGTATTGGATATACTCTACTCAAGAAGGTCAGTAAAAGAACAAAAAGTATATAATAGAGCTCTTTAACCTCATTCTGCAAGAAGAAATATATCCTAAAAAGTGGAAAGTAGGCATGATTTTTTTAATCCCTAAAATAGCTGAGTGGGATTTTATATTGCAAAATATAAGACCAATAATACTATTTGAAGCAGCTAAAAAATGTTTTGTATAAATTATTCACAGAAGATTGAGTATAGTAATCATTAACAACAAAATACTAAAAGGTTTCAACTTTGCTAGTCTTTATAGTAAAAGTACACAAAAACTAATCTATATAGTAAATAGCTTAATAGAAAGAGCAAAAAAGAATAACAAAGAGCTATGAGCAATATTCCTAAATATTAAAAAAGCATTTGATATAGTATGCCTCAAGAGACTAGAAGTAGCAATAAAACAAATTTGCTTCTTACAATACTTAATTAATCTGATAATAGAACTGTTTAATAATAGAGAAATTAGTATAGTTACCAAATTCGGCCTCACAGAAAAGTTTATAGCCAAGGAGGGTATCGACCAAAGTAAAGTTATATTTTTTCTTTTATGGAGAATTTACTTTGATTCTCTACTATATAGACTACAGCAAGCCAAGCTAGGTATGAATCTTAAAATAAAGTAGCTAGTAGACCTTATAACAAATAAGACTAAAAAAGAAAAAATCACTATAGCTACCATAGCTTACATAGATGACACAGGCCTACTAGCAGGGTCACTGAAAGAGCTACAACAGATAACAGATCTAGCAATAGAGTTCCTTTAAGCAAACTTTATTATACAGTCAGATCTCGTTATAGTCACTCTTGATATAGTCACAACCTTTATATACTCACACTATTTTTAACTTGAGCTTTTATAAAATATATAAAATTTAACTTTTATATAGTCACAACTTTTTATAATTACCAAATTCTTGTTTTCCAAGCTGGTGATTATATAAGGTTTGACTCATTAAACTCTAAAAAAACAGAATTAGTAGTAATTAATAGCCAAAGAGAACCAAGAAAGAAAGAAATTAGCATTAATTATTTTACAACCAAAATCGAAACCAAAAAGAAAAAGGACCTAACTTGGTACCTTGAAGTATAGATTATAGCAAAAAGCCTATGAAAAAATATAAAGGCAAAGCTAAAAAGAGAAGTTGTAGAAATGACAAATCTACTAGTAAGAAAAGAAATTTCTATTAAACAAGCCAGATATATCAACAACAAAGTTCTGCTTCCTAGACTCAAATATAAGCTAAATACTTGTCTGCTTACAAGAAGAGAATATAATAAAATTCAAAGCCCAATAATACAGATGATTAAATGAAAAGCTAGGTTAGAGAAAATGGCAGCAAATATACTCTTATTTCATAAAGATATTGTTGAAGTTAAATCTCTTTGGCAATGGCATATAGAAAATATAACAACTAAATGGGTTCTAAGATTAAATAGCCTGGAAATCACAGGAGAACTTAAGAAGCTAAGACTAAGAGAAGCACAACTAGATTTGCATACAACTGAGCCAATATGACTGCTAGAAGAAAGTAATCTAAATACAAGAAGCTGGAAAAATAATATTAATGTGATAATTCTTGTTATATTAAAATCTTAGTTACAAGTAGTATATCAGAAGCAGCATGGCACATCATACCAACACAAAACCCAAATAATGAAATCAAGAAAGTACTAGAAAAAAGTAGATATTATGAAAATCTACAAAGCCTTAAGAGACTAGGAATCTGGTACACTAACCAAATTGTAATTAAGAAATCACAATCACTTCTATTCTGGCAACAAATTAGAAAAATCAGAAATGCTACGTCAAAAGAAAGAGTTCCCAACTGGTTTAAGAAACTAGAAAGTATTCTAATTGAAAACCCACAGACAAGAGTAGTCAAAGCCTAGTTTAGAATCTAGAATAGTGATAGAGCCTCATATTAAATAAAAGAATATCCAAAAAGATCTTAAACAAGAAGTCCAAAAATAAGTAAATACTAGGAATAAAAGATGAGAAAAATAAACTAATACTAGAAAAAGTAGGCAAAAAGCTGACAAATAAAAAAGTTGAAATAATTGAGTGGAAAGAAGAGTCAAAAGAGAATATCTCAATATTAGAAAGGCAAACCAAGTACAGAATAAGAGAAAAGGACCCTATAAAAAGAAGAAAACTAGATAAAGACCAAGTTGAAGATATAAATAAGTAGGTTAAAAGAGATAGTAAGGGTTGGGGTTTAACAATTAATACAGTAAAACTTAAAAAAAAACATCAAAGCTAGATCTAAAAGAGCAAGCCAATATAACAAAAAGCTCATTAGCAGAAAAAATTAATATCAAAAATTGGAACTTCTTTAGTATAGAAAAAATATTTGAAAACCTACATAATATAGTAAAAAGCAAAGAGGCACTTACAGACAATTATAATTTTGAAAACTTAGTGTTTTTTATAGTTGGCTTACTAGCAAAACTAGCAATAGGCAGGTATATAGTAGAGTATAGTGTAGTTCAAATAGAAAATCATAAAATAGTTAGAAAATTAAAAGGTAGAATAGAAGAATAGTTTTCATCGATGAAAGCAGAACTAATAGTGGTTCTATAGGCAATTCTGATTACACTCTCTGACTGAAAAGTAAGCATATATACAGATAGTCAAGCAGCAATACAAAACATTAACAAGGCTCTGAAGATAAAGTGAGTAAGAAAATGATACAAGCTTAGTAATAGTGGTATACTAGGCAAAATAGTAGAAAATATAAAGATGAAAAAAATTCTGCTAATCTTGCATAAAGTTAAAGCATATTTAGGAGTAAAAGCAGACATCTTAGCAAAATTCACACTAAAAATGCCAAAAAAAACTAGCTTCAAATTAGAAAACACAGAAGGGACATTATTCTCATCTATATGGTATTTAATATATATCAAATCTCTGATAAGATCTTTCACAAAAAAAATAACAACCATATTTTACAAGGCAGAGTGGATATTTATTAGATACTAAAATGATGAAATATATTCAAAAAGAGACTCAGCCAAAGATTAGAAGACCTTTCAAAAGCTCTGGCATAATACAATAAAATCTAAAGATCATATACTAAAATTAAACAAAAAATAGTCTTTTAGAATTAAATCTACAGATGCCTTACTGCCCATACTAGTTAAGAGAAATAGAGACCAAAAAGAACTTTATAACAGCACTACGTGCCAAAAATGCAAGCTAAAGAAAGAAACTTTTAAGCATCTAATAGCCTGTGAGGCAGATACAAAACTTTGAAGAGAAAAGAAAATCTAATCATCAAAGAAATTTGATAAAAGTTAAATAAAGAGATCCAAGAAATACTAAGCCAACACAAACTAAAAGAAGCTATTACAAACCCAGAAGCCTCAAGTACTTGAAGAAGAGAAAATTTGGCAAGAGAAATTCTAGATATATTATGCAAAAACAAACTGAATACTATAGGTCTCAAAGAACAAATGATTAATCAGATCCTTACATCATGGCTAGAAAAGTGGTTTAATACATTTCAAGAACAAATTTGGAAATAAAGATATGAAGCAACCCTGACCTGGAAAAGAAAAATCAGTATAAATATAAGACAGAAAAAGAAAAAGGAAAAAAAGAAAAAAAGAAGGCAGAAAAGAATAAAAGCAGAACAAGGTTTGAGAGAAAATGCAAAGATTAAAAGGCCAAAAGAAAAATTAAAAGAAGAAATAGAAGAAGAAAAATGCTTAAAAAGAATGTTTGAAGAAATCATGAGGTGGATTGAACAGAGGAGTTATAGTTGGTAGAATATAAAATAAAATGATCATGATTGGTTACAAAATCTAGTTTGTAAACTCCTCTATTAGAAAATACTAATGCAGGGGGAACAAATTTTGCTTTGGCAAATCATGTATAAGTACTGCTAGTAACCGGGTGAGCCGTATTTTAGTTGTAAGATACTTAGTATCAAAATTAGTAATAGTATTAGATAATATAAGGGCAGTGTTATTTATTACCTGATTTTTTTTTATCAGAGGCATACCCCCTCCACCCTTCTTATTATATATTTAATCAGGTCTTTATATATAATTTTAACTTTTTTTACCCTCTTCCCCCCTAAAAAATCACCTGATTTTTGTTACTCCTCTAACTAATTTATTGAAATAAAATATGATATAATTGCTAAAAAAAAAAAAAATAAAAAATAAGAAAAAATAAAACTTGTCAGCATTTTTGGTCATGTAATCAGAGTCAGGTAATTCTGAATTTATTAGAATCGTCTAAAGACAAAGATTATTTTGGTAGTTAAATCATTCAAATTGGTTAGATAGATCAAAAGTTATTGAATTTTAAAAGATTTGTAATAATAATAAATGTAGTAGTGGATATATTTATATTAATTAATAGAAGATTATGAATATATATTGGTAGATGTAAGTTGTAAGTATT
>CAJVPU010002285.1:0-10910 GCA_910591775.1 Dentiscutata heterogama | reverse complement strand
TTTAATTAAGTTTAATAAAGATAAGAGCAAGGTCTCACTATTAACATCAAAAAAAAAAAAAAAAAAAAAAAAAAAAATTAGCAAAAGAAAATTTTAGCAGAAGTAATATAAATAAAGATTAAAGAAGATTTAGAAAAAAATAAAGAATAGAAAATAACTTGAATATAGAAGAGAAAAGATGTAAAGGATTTATAGATCAGAGAAGAGCTAAAGGATATATAAAAAGTAAAGGAAAATCTTAGTAAAAGTCTTTTATAATTAATTTAGTATAAAAGTATTTATATTTTTTTATTATAAATATCATTTTATAAAATTACAATATTTAAAGAGTATGGCAATTTAGTATAGTTGGTTGGTTGTTACCTTCCAAGCTCCTTGTAACTAAAAGTATAAAGTTCAAATCTTACTGACAATATTTTAAATAATTATTTTTTATTATAATAACTAATCTTTATTTTTTAGGGTTTGTAATTCTGGTCAGACTAGTATATTTGTGTACTAAAAGGTTCTAGAAATATCTATATAATACCAAAATTATACAAAGAAATGCAAACTGAAATAGGCAATACAAACTTACAATAAACTTTCTAGAACTATAAAAACTAAAAGAAATTTAGAAGATCAGCTTAAGAAGATCTGAGTAGAGGGATAATACAAATTTTTAACAGTGCTATAGAAAAAGCTAAAACTAAAAACAAATACTTGAACTAGAAATAAGGATGCAAAGAACTTTTAAAAGTAAGAGTACAAAGTATTCTCAAGAAAAAAAGAATACAATATATTCTTATAAAGAAAACCAACTAAAACTACTAGAGTACAAGCTAGAGAAAAAGGATATATACTGCAGAAATATATACTAGAGTTAAAGTACCTATAAACTAAAGATTTGGCAGACTTAACTTTCTAGGCTATTAGCTTGGAATGCTCTAAAAGCTAGAGATAGATGTCTAAAATTAAAGAAAATAAAGTATATAAATATTGGGGTTTTAAATAAACTTTACAAGAGCATAGTAGTTAAATAGATTTAAAACCCAACTGTAAATAGAAATTTTAAAAACTATGATGAAAAGCTCTAGTAAGTTTATTTTAAAAATAAACTAGTCTAGAGTTAGTAAGTTCTAGAGTATAAATAAAATTTAGATAACCAAGTTAGAAGACCTTATTAGATAAAATTAGATTATAATCAGAGATAATTTTTTAGTTAAGTTGTAAATATAATAGCTAGTATAGAAACTAGAGCAGACTACTTAAATAGGAAATCAAAAGTTGTATATATAGCTAGTTATACTTTTATTTGTAAAAAACTAGAGAGTTTAAATAAATAATATTCTAGTTAGATTGCAAGTATGGTGGCTAGTATAAAACCTAGATAGATTATTTAAATAGATAATCAAAAGTTGTATATACAGCTAGTTGTATCTTTGTTATAACTAAACTTTAACTTTTAATAAAAAAATTATAGCTAAAAAGATTATTTTTAATATTAAAAAAAAAAAAAAAAGATTACAATATTCAAATTATTATACTTTTAATCAAATCTCTTGACAATACTTTATAAATATAACTTATTAACCAAATCAATAATGTTATATCTTTGGCAAGTTGTTTTATATTAATAAAAATATATATTTTTTATTATTAATTTATAAAATATATAATTTATCTTAGAACAATACAAGTAACTTGTTTTTAATACTGATATAGATTGAATAAAAGTAAATCAGATATCAATTAGCATCTCATAATTCTGATTTGAAATTGATTTAAAACAGATATTTGGCACAATAGGAAACCTTTAAAGTTCAATTAGAAATACAAGTTGGTAGCTATCTACTACTAATAACTATTAGTAGTTATTAGTAGCTACTATGAAATTAATAATATAAAGTAGTAAATAATAAATAAATAATGAGCAGTTTATTAAATCTGGGTTTGTTTTATTTATTTTCTAATTTTGATTTCTTGTTTGAATTAACTAGTTAACTAGGTTTTTTTCTAAATAAGAGTACTTATACAGGTTTTTTTAAATACTATAATTCTTATTTGGGTCTAATTTCTATACTAGTTAAAATAAAATATATTAGACAAGTATTATAATCTAATATAACACTAATTAATAGCTTAAATTATATCATCTCTAGATTAATATCAGAACTGATAAAGCTATTAATAAAATTATAAAGCTATTAGGTTTCTAATATTTAACCAAAGCTTTATTAGCTTTAATATAAACTTGGAAATAATACAATTTAAGCTATTAATTAGTATCATATCAAGACTAAAAAAAGTTATAATATTTGCTCAATAGGCTTTATTTTAACTAGTGCTAGTTGCAGGTATAGGCAGCTAGTATAAAACCTTTGGGCAAACTACTGTACTTAAATTAGAAGATCCTCTATAGTATAGATAGGCAATATAGAAATATTATAAGATTATAATATATAAAAATTCTAGCCCTAACCTTAAACTAACCTTAATTTAAATTATAACCCTCACTATTTATAAATTTATTTAAATTAGTTCAAATAGTTATTTTTATTTATTATAATCTTATAATAATTTTATATTGCCTACCTATACTATAGATCAACTATATATATTATATTAAAATATAGGGGTGTCAATAGGAATGTACTATATTTTTTCTAAATAAATTTTTTAAAACTTTAAGCAAGAATAACTCAACAATAACTTAATCAAATTTAATAAATTTTTTAAACCAATTCTAAAAACTTGTAAAATTTATTTAAAAAAATTTTTATTAAGTTTTGAAGATTCAAAAAAATTTCATTAAAAAAAATATAGTGCGTTTTTACTAACTTTCCCCATATATTACTGTATTAATAAACCAAGCTAAAACTGTTTAAACCAGTTTTTAAAAACCCAAACCTGGTTTGTATAACATAAACTTTCTTCTAAACCAAATTTAACTTGTTTTTTTTTTTAACAAACTTTACGAATCAGTGAACTTGGACCTTATTAAATTTTAATTTAAACCCCATATTTTTCCTATATTTAATTAGTTAAATGAACAGAACAATTACTCGATAATAAATTAAATTATACCTTAAGAATATTATGATTATTCAAATTATGTGTCAAACCCATCTGCTTCAGCCAAAATGCACTTTCTATAAGTGCCCTCTCTAAATACACACTCAGATTCTGGCCCAAATATATCATGGCTTCCATAAATGCTCTTTTCTTATTGTTTTCTAGGTGCACATTGTTAAAGTCCTGTCCCGAGTGCGTGCTCTTAGAGAGGTTTCACTGTATCATGTTACAATACGATAAGGCTAATACTATTTAGCAAATCTAGCAATTAATATATAAATTTATTTATTGTGCATATGATACGTATGATGCTAAAAATAGGTGATTCTTAATTGTCACATTCAATAATTTATGAAGAATCAAATTCTTTTTAATGGACCACTGCGCGTGACAAGCAATCTCATAATAATTTATTTAGCGTTAGCTAATTTTAGTTTTGTAAAAATCATAATCCTACGTATGTAATAAAAATAAAATAAAAAAATACGACTGATTTTAGTTAAATAATGCAGCTGAAATCAGTTACATTTTTTTACCAGAATTGGCTTTTTTCTTTTACTAAAATCATTTTTTACAAAACCAAATCAGACAAACAAATAGAATAAAATTAACCAAGGTACGCTCGTAATGTTTAGCAATATTAAAAAATAATTCACAGGAACTTCTATTTTAAGAATTTTTTAGAATTTTTATATGGTAACGTAATTCTTTGTAACGGTTCTTATTGATAAGATTAGTCTTTCCTTTTTTTAAAAAAATAGTTGATCAAAAATTCACATTTGCAGTATTTAAAGTCGATTAGAGTTTTAAAACATTACAAATATACGAAACGGAGATATTAAATATTGATTCATAAAAGTAATGACAAAAAAAATCAAAATTTTCTTGTTCGCACGCTAATTACATAATGCAAACAGATAAATATACGTATTATATAATATATATACATGCATATATAAAATTTACATAGTTACTGAATAATTGTATTTTAAAACCAAAGCATGATTACGTATACGTACAATATTTTCGCTAAATGTTTACAAAAGGAAAATATGGTATAGCTTTTTTTTGCTTAGTTAAATTTTGTATGCACTTTACATGCTAATTATGTTATAAAGGCTGCCATTATGACCTAATGCTGAAAAGAATAAAGATAAAAATAATAATAAAACATCAACACAAAAGAAATAGAATGGTCAAAGTTTACATCATTCTTATAGTATTTCGGAATTAAAGAATGAATACTGATACTAATTTGACGTTCAATTATCAAACTAGGTCTAAGAGAATGCGCATATTGCCGAAATTTTTTTTGTGAGTAGGTACATATTTTCAAAAGCTTATGCACGGCAGAGAACAGGCGCGCATTGTGCATAGATTCCGAGGTCGTTCACAATGTTTTATGGGAATGATCGAATTTTGATTCTTTCTTTAGCACATGGATTAGAAAACCCGATCTATTCATTATTTAAAAATAGATTTGAATAGTATATATATAATTGAAAATACAATTGATCCTAATTGATGTATACTATGAAACAATAACTAGTTAATGGTATTGAAAGATCATTTTTAGCGTTAACATATGATATATGCTAACATTGCTTGAAGATTTCAAGAGAAGGAAATATAAAAATAAAAGTATGGTTGTAATAAATTTCTTGATACAAGTTCTATGAGAGAATAAATCATGTTAAAAGCGGAGAGCGAAGTCAAGCATTCCTTATTCACCCGATTTGGAAGAATTATTGCTTCTTTGGTTTTGCCATCATTGGTGATTGGCATCCTTTTTAGTCATTTATATTTTTATCTTAAAAAGTGGTTCCGAGAAATTCTGGGGAATAGAGCACTCGTGATGATCATACAGATCATGAATCTTTCTAGGTTTTAAGGTATTTTTTAACCTACTACTTAAGTTCGTGCGACCTATTATAGACATTCATAAAATACGAGTGTGTTGCTTATAATGTAAATATCATTGTTCTTGTGTCTCAACTTTAAAAAAAAAAAACCTTATATCGATATTTACCACATTAACACATATAGGAATTTTTTTTTTCTCAAATATTTATTCCGCTATATATCCATATATGTATGTAATACTTAATAGTTATCTTAGGATTAAGTGATTAATCTACTGCGTCTAGTTCTCTGTACTTACGTACGGGCACCAATGAAACTCTTACCGCATACGTATATATCATTTCAGCCTGATCATGATCGTGACCTTTTCGTTGCGCTATATCAGATCAGATCAGTCGTACACTCATGATTAGGTTTTTGTACAAAGAAACTTATTCCTACAATTTGGAGCGGTAAAGATGTGACAACATGAGAGAGTCACAAAATCTTTGGCGGGCAATCTCAAAATCAGACAAGTCTTGCGAAAGGAACTTCCCAAATCCAGAAAGGACCTCAAGTGAACTTCATATCAATACCGCGTGACTTTGAAAAATAAGATAAAGATAATATGATTGTCATTCAAATTATCGTCATACTGGAAAGTGTTGAAGAAATAGATTTTGGGATCCCTCGCATGATGTATGACTAACTAAAAATACTTTGTATGTGTAGTTTCAAGATTGCATTATGCAAGTAGGCTAGACATCATTGCTAATTATCGTGCATTGATAATCCTTAATTAAAATTTTAACGTTAGTAAGCACTTGGAAAGGTAGATTTTGAAAAATTTCCCATCATTAGTAATGCATTATTCATTGATGAAATATTCCTAAAAAGTTAGCGAACTAGCCTATAAACCAGTTTTACTTGTTAAAGTTTTCTGAGATTTTTATTTTTGATAAAAGATTTTTACATATAACAAATAACGACAATTGATGACATGATAGAAAAGCATTATTTTTTAATACGTGTATTTAAAGCGGTTTTCGGAAAAGAAAATTAAATAATTATACCAAGAAAGAAAAAATATTTGCGCGTCAATCTTAAATATATAATAATGAATTTACAAAGCTGATAATATGTCATATCACATAAATTAAAGTGATAAAACGATGTTATTTCTAAATTGGTAAATTGAAAAAAACCGGAGTTTATTTATGTTATTTATGCACTACTGACAATAAGCGCATATATAGTTTACAGTGAAAATCGGACATTATGCATTCAGTTGAACTATAACACAAGTGATTATTAGTATTTGTATGACCAACCTGTGAAAAAATTACTGTTGATCGATTAATGTGGATATATATAAACCTTTTAGTATCATTCTCCACAATTTTCACAATCTTTTCTTTAAAAAAAAAAAAAAAAAAAAAACAGAGTTCATTCTCGGTATTATTCTTCAAAAATTATAAAGATTTTAAATTATAAATATTTATCTATTATCTATTTGATGCAATTTTCGAAATGACCGAAGAAATAACTTATGATGCCGCCAACGAAATGGCTACAAGCGATGCCGCATCAATTATTACATCGACTTCTTCTGAATATGATCCAGTAAAAGAAATAGCACTTCAACTTGGTGTTGAATACATCGAGTATCCAGATTTTGAAGATGTTGCCACTATCAAAACAGGAAAAAATCTTCTTATAAAACGAGCAATATGGAAAGAACAGTCTCAGAGAGTTGCCTTGAAATATATTTTTGGCGCAGATATGGAAGAACAACACAAGAAATTAGAAAATGAGGTAAGTAAATTAAGAATACTGACGAATTCTAGAATATATATGTAATTCTATATTTAATACTCATGTAACTTTGTTTAGATAATGCGAGCGTTGCAAAACTTGGATGATGACAATTTACTGCAATTATATGGAGTAAGTCAAGGTAATTGGAACTTTCATAACGTTTTCATGGTTTTGGCTTTCTCGTTTCTAACATGGTACACTCATCCATGGTACATGGTAGACTTGGAGTCAACAAATTGTATTCTCGTATTACAATACGCAGACTCGGGTAATTTGCGTGAATTTTTGGATCAAAAAGAATTATCATGGATTGATAAATTGCGTATTTCAAGAGACATAGCATACGGATTACGCCAGTTGCATAAAGCTGGGGTGGTGCATGGAGATTTAGTAAGCTTTCATATTTCCGTCTTTATTGTAAATTTATTGATATTTATTGTAAAACATTTATTGTAAATATTTATCATAATAATTAATATTATTACCAAATTTTATAGCATACACAAAACGTATTTATCGATAATAATAGAGCCTTAATAAGGGCTCCAAGAATGATTTCACCTGATGATACATCATCCACTTACTATAATAAAGCACCGGAAACAATTCCTTACGTGGACCCTAAAATTGTTAATGATGTGACTTCTTTACCAGACCGTTGTTCAGATATATACAGCTTTGGAGTGATTCTATGGGAAATATCAAGTGACCAATTACCATTCAAAGAATGGGAAATATCAAGTAAACAATTGCCATTCAAAGGTCAAAAACGTTTAACCGTTGAGGAAATGATACAAATATCACGTGAACAAACAACACATATTGTTCCCGAAGAATATATTAAATTGTTTCGAGATTGCTGGAATGATGATCTCGAAATGCGACCGACAATTGATCAAGTTTGTAAGCAATTGAAAGATTTACTACGTAATGATATTGGTTCTCAACTGCTCAAAGAACCCCAAATGGATGGTAATTATATTTTTACATGTTTTTTTTGATGTTTTTTGTTAATATATATGTTTATATATCAATTAATTTCAAAATTAAAGATTCAGGAGAAGAAGATTTCACATTTGAAGTATGTATAAAAAAAAATTTTTTTTTTTTTTTTGTTTACGTGTCTCGAAATCATAAGAATTTATTAACCAAATAAATCATCGTCTTTATATTTATAGGAATCAACACCTCTTCAATCGGAAGATATAAAAGAAAACGGGCATACAGACACTCAACCATCACATCCCCCCGTATCCGATGATCTAGATCTTCCGCGAAGGTACACATTTACATAATGTGCACTCACTTAATAAATCAAAACATTTTACTAATATTTTCATATTTTTCATTAACAGGTCTACACAATCGGCTGTCAACCAAAGACAAAAGCGATATTCAAAGGTGTTTCAAACTTTCAAATTCAACTTCCAACAAACAAAAACAAAAGTCTTTGATGCTTTCTCGAAGATGTCATGTTTGAGATCAAAAACAACTGCTGACATATAGATATTTAAAAAACTTTCACGTATATAATTTCATTTTATTGTCATAAAAATTAGAAAAAATTTAGTATTATATTAAAAACATTAATAACGCATGTAAAAACTTTATTTTGGATTACTAAAAGCATTTTGATTCCGAATATTGATGATTGATTATTTCAACAAAATTAACTTGTATACATATAATAATGGTACGATAAAATATGTAGATCGTACAGTATATAAAAATAAAACCACTTTAGTCTAAAAGAGCGCTCACGTTTCAGATAATATATATACTTTTTAAATCTGTCAAATCTAGTATTGTCATACGTATTGATCTATGCGCATTTGTTTTGAATGTTTAACATAAAAAGAGCTAAAAACTTTTTTACTAACAGGTATGGCGGCAAACCTTGATAATAAAGTAGTATGAATAAAGATTGATTTAAACCTAAAAAGTTTTTTTTCAGTGTAACAAAAAAAACTTTATTAAAAACTTTAAAAAAAAAAAAAAAAAAATTTTTTTTTTTGGAGAATTTTACGGTATAAATTTTTTAAATTATATATATAATATACCATGACGACCGACAGCAATTAAATAATTTGAAGACATTCCATATTAAAATGTCCCACACTGTAAATAATAAGACTTTGACGATCAAGCTTATCTTTAAAGGATTAACCAAAGAACAAATATTATTATTTTAAGAATTCCAGAATACCAGTTAGAATGTAGGGGCACTTATATAAAGTGTTATCGGGAAGTAATATTTATATCTTGGGTTATATTATTATTTTTTTTTGAAATTTTTTTTTTTTTGAACAATTCTTTGGTAACAATGATTGTGTATTAAAATATAAATATTTACATTGGTATACTTTTTTACGAAACTTTAATAATTTGTGATATGCATGCTAAAAAAGTGATTATTGAAAAAAATAAACATTGTTCTCCAAACAAAACAAAAATGCAAATTTACCTTATATTACGTACGTACGTACGTACGTCAATACACCTGCTCTATTAGTAATTTTACATACTCTACGTATAGGAGTAAAACATTCTTTTTTACGTATAATTTTTACAATAAAATTTTTTAAATTAATTCTTAAAATGACCCAAAAGTGGTGATGTTAAGGTCGGTTTGAAATTTGAAACTAAGGATGACACTATAAGGATACATATTGTTTTACCACAATTGATTGGTCGATCAACATGAAAACTACTCCGCTTTAACCAACCTCCGAAAGTAAATACAGTATATTGAATGAATGAATAATAATGAATGAACGAATAAATCAATATAAATGAATAAATGAATAGATGGATAAGTGAATCAATGAATGAATGCTTGGAATCGGAATAAAAATTTATTTATATTGATAAGGAATCTACTGTATGATTCACTAGATATTTTGCATTGATAACGAGACTAAACAAACAAAAATATTCAAAGATAAATATATAACTTGTTCGAGTAACTCATTAATTGTTAAAAAATAAACACTGATTTATATTTGGAATAACATTCGGGGAATCTATTAAACAAAAATTAACACGAAAGTGATATATATAAATGCGTTAATACTGCGTCATCTTTTTACATTTTAAGCATTATATTGTGTATAATAATCCTAAAGAAAGGTTTATTGATAGATTTCTCTCGGATAAGATTACACGATCGAATTACAAGAATACAAGAATTATGTGGCGTTTTTTTCTCTCTTCATAGAGAGAACAGCGATGTTGTACACAAAGACTAAAGTGATTTCAAAATGATTTCATAAGCCTTCTCGAAAATTTTATACTGCGTATACATACCTCTTGAATTACCAACTGAATTGACCCATATATGTTAATTAACAGGATTTGTTTATGCGCGATAACTTAGTTATAAATATTGATATTAAATTCAGATCACTAATAACTCATTCCATGAAAAACTTTAAGAGATTCAAATTCTCGATATAGCATTCGCTAATTACAAAAAAAGGTTTATTTTTTTCATGCTATTCGACGATCTGCCTTACCAAACCCACGCTAGAGTAATCTGTCTAAATATTCTCAATAAGGCCATTTGAAGTTAGATAAATGCAAGATGTGTATCAAGTGCATTTTTGATTGGTAAGTACATTCGTACTTACGTAAATTTAAAATACTTTGGTCTTATGATACTAATAAATCTTATCGGGTGTGGTTTTAAACTTTGTTTAGAGGTACGTAAGTAAATTCATATGATGCATTATCAAAACTAAGCGATCTAAAAGAACTACCTTATTAGTAAAGCTTTACGTAAATATGTCGTTCATTATGACTCCCATCTTTTCAAACTTTAATAGATTGCTTTTTCTAATTGGTTAGTTGAGGAAACTATTCTAACCAGCATTTATAGCATATACATAAGAATCAAAAATTTGTAAGCCTAGATTCGAATATTATTCTATTATTTTAACTTGCATGTGCCGGAAACTCCCAAATTTCGAGTCGGATCTCAGCCAGCATTAATCGATATCAATAGACTGTCTGTGCCAAAATTACCATGAAAAAAGTACGCACATACTTTACTGCTATATAGTGGATTGACTCAACGAATGTAATCATATCATTTCTTCATATAGTTTCGTAATATACAGGTACTTTACAGAAACCCATAAATTTGCTTAAATATAATTATAATATAATTGACGTATTTTTATTATATATATAAAATA
>CAJVPU010002284.1:0-10912 GCA_910591775.1 Dentiscutata heterogama | reverse complement strand
TGGTTTTAATAGAAATAGAAGAACATACAAGGAGTTTTATAAGATCACATAGTTTTGACAGAGTACTAAAAGAGATGCTAGAAGAGCATCTTGAAACAAACATTAGTTGTAAATGGAAAAACTAAATATTCTATACTGATAGGTCTTTAGCCCAAATAGATAGAATATAATGGGAGCAAGTTGGGTACAGGTTAATGAAGAGGAAGACAGTCAGATAGTTGAAGGGAAAGTCAAATTTGAGAGTTGGCTCTTATCAACAAAGACAGAATTGGTCACAGTATGGTTGGCTTTGTTAACAGTAGCTGGTAATAGTAGAGTAGTAATTAATTTAGATAGTAAAGCTGCAATTACAAGTTTACAATATAATAAGCAGTTAGACAACACAAAAAAGTGAAGTAGAAGAAAAAATTACAAGCTGGTTTTGTTAATTAAAGATCTGTACAAGTCAAACCAGATTTCGTTGGAATTGGTGAAGGTGAAAGTACATAGTGAAGTAAGATGGAATGAGAGAGCAGATATATTGACAAAAAAAGAAACAAAATTAAACATCTGTTTAAATCTTAAAATAGAGAACAATCCTAGATACCCGATTGGCCTACATTGGAACAATTTCCCAGTAGAGATTTCTACAAGAAAGCTAATCAAAATTCTAATAAACATAAGGGTAAAAGCCGAATAGAGAATGTCAAGTGCAGTACAAATTCTCGAATATGATCAAGAAGCTAAGCACAACTGGAAGTTATTCTGGCAACAAAATAAAAAAATGACAGACATTAAATGCAAGTTATTAGAAGCAAGTAAATGTTTTGCTTTCAGATTGAAATGTCTATACAGAGAAATACCAATATTGTTAGTACTGAAAAAAAGGAAGCCAGAGGTGTATAATACAAGTAAATATTGTGCTTGCAAAAATGAAGAAGAAATAGTCAAACACTTAACGTTGTATAAAGCATATGAAGGCTACTGGGTCAATATTGAAAATATTGTGAGTGAACTAGCATAGAAGTTTCTGGACAGTATGACCAAAAAGAAGCTGCAAAAGACACCTTCATAAATAGCTTGTATGAGAACAAAACCGATATATACAAAAAACGTTTAGGTTATATAAGTGGTCTATAGAGTACAAACATTCTAGAAAAGCTCGGAAAAGTGAATATAATATGATCTGAAGTAGGCAGAGTTATTAAAATTTTCATTAAATTTATAGAGGAAGGTTTTTACAAGGAGATCTAGTCTTGTCGGTGCTAGTTAACAAGCAATTGGAAGAAAGAAAATAGGATTACTACCAAAGAAAAGAAGTCATCTTCTCAGAAAAAAGAAAACTCCAAAGCAAATAAAGCAAGTCTACAAGAAAAAAAAACAAGAAAGCAGAATGAGGCAGATAGCAAAAAAGCACAGATCTTAGAATGAAAAATAAAGGTCAAAAGTTTTTATGAGAAAGGAATGAGAGGAGTAATATGTGGAGGGTCAATACCCTTTTGGTTTAGTTCTTAAAGAGCTAATTAAAATTCTGAGTCATTTGTGAATCAGTGCAATAGTTGCATTTGGGCACCAAAAGGTAGCCAGGTAAGGTTGAGCTTGTAGTTGCAGCTTTGTTGGTATTAACTAGAATTAGTCCTTTTGATTAATTTGTAAACTGTATATAAGTTCTAGCAAGATTGTCTAAGAATAAAAAAAATAAAAAATAAAAAAAAAAATAAATGTTTACGTATATATTTAGATGAATAATACTTTGCAAATCATAACCATGCTTCTGGTGTTTTTAGATTATTGATATAGTTTAAACTATATTTAGTTAATATGTATTGGGTATAACTATTTTTTTTCTATTTCTCAAAAATATCTTAAATATTAAGCAAGTTGTATTATAGATATTTAGCCTTATTATCATTAGAAAAAGTTCAATTAAAAAAATATTTCTTCAGAATAAAAAAAATTACCTCAACTTTCCTGATACTAGTCCTGATTATTGTTGAGCTAATCCTATTCAAATATAAGTTTTATTTTGGGATATAAGGTTTGGAAATCAGTTAATATATATATCCTTTCTAATTCGTAAACATTTACTAATTACTATAATTTCTAAACTAGAGATCAGTTTTGGAATTTTTGTAATTGTTTTCGGGCTTAAGCGTCTGGAACCTCTTATTGTGAGTGATTTTAAATTAGGATACTTGACCAGAAGTGCTTTTAGATTTTTATTGTTAAATATATACAATCTACAATTTTCAAAACTTAGCTATTGTAAATTTGAGCAAACCTTATACACCTCAGAAATGTACACATCTGGCTCAATATTTATTGTTCCAATAAATTTTAGGCCTAGCACTTGTACACATGTAGCTGGCTTTATTTTTTTACTCAATGCCTTAGTAAACTTAACTCCAAAAATGCCTATTAGAGTTATTCTTTTCTATATTAGTATGCTAACAATATTGTACTATTGCTTATTAACTAACAAAAGAGAATATAACCTCTTGCCTCTATTCTTTCTATGGTATTGAAAAATTATATCAAGAATCTCATTTGGCAAAGATAAGTATCAGATGGATAATTTTTCTAATTTTGTAGATGTTGGAGGATTTATTTCTTCAAAATTGACCCATTTTAAATTCATCATATTTTTTATCAATACAATACCAGATTTTGTATTTTTATATCTCTCATCCTGTCTTTATATCTTCTTCCAAACAATTGATCAGTAGCTTTGCCCAAAGTAATAAATTCATCTGTATGAATTTGCTTTACATGCTCTTCTAATGGTCTAATTTTTTCTGATATAATTTTGCATCCCTTTGCTGAAATAAATAGTGCTATGTATCGGTAAGGGCCTTGTTTTCACCTGTCTGAGTATAAACATCCCCAAAGTAATACTAGCATATGCTTAGCAACTTTTCTTGCCTGTCCTCCTTTATGCTTGATGTGTATAAGATAATTTGTCTATTGATAGAAAAGATTACTTGTGAGATGTTTTTGCTTAAATATATATTAGAGTATTAGGACTTTCAGAAGATAATTCTATGGAAAAACCTAGAGTTATCCTAATTTTAAATCATAGCAAGTATAATATCCTGCAAAATTATAGCAAAATAACCTTGTATATTGTTGATCTATTGCTTGTCCTTCTATGGAAGCATGATAAATTTCATACTTCAGATTATAATTCTTATATTCAGTGCTAATATAAGTGAATATTCTAAATTCTCCTAAACCTATTGGCTAGTCTGCATTACCACTAGCTAAAATATCTAAGTAAAAATTATTATAATCCAATTTAGTCGCAATTCTTTTAAATAGTTTAGCCCATATTAAACCTCCTATGAAGGCTAATCTAATCTAACAATCCTCTTTATAAGATAAAATCCCTGCTTTTCTAGAGCCTCTAGATATATCTTAAAAAAAGCATAAACTTGACAATGCATATATACCAGTTGCTCTTAAGTCTATCTGTTCATCACTTCACCAAAAGATTGCATCAGCTTCTTTGTTATAACATTTATGGGCTTTCTGAAGTGTTCTATTTGAATTAGCTTTGATTAAAAACCAGTTATATAACAAGTTACAAAAATCATTTTCAAAACCAGTCCATTGTGTATTTCTATCATAGAACTTAATATTGTTACCTTGCTTTTTTTAGAACAAGAATCTCTGAATTGCTAAATACTATCTTGTTTTAGTATTTTGAGTATTTTGGCAAGTTAAAGCGATCTCATAGTCACTTTCCTCTTTCTCTTCTAACTCTGGCTTTTCTTCTAGTACTGGTGGCTCAGAAGGTTCAGGTAGCTTGAGTGGCACTGGGTCTTTCCAGCTTGGTAAGATGTTTCCAAATAATTATTCTAATATGTTGGTGATACTACCAAGTAATCCACTCATATTTTTCTTGAATATTATATAGTATTAGAAAAAAGTTTAAAATAAAAATTATTTTATTCAAATAATTAATGTTAAACATTTATTCAAAAAAAAAACTATAGGAGGTGAAAAAAAGGTGATATCCTAGAATTTTTATAATTGTTAATATATTCTTAGAACTGGAGAAGTGTGCAATCAGAGATGCTATTATCCAAAGGGATGTAAAGTCTATTGGAATTCACCTAAACAATATCTATATATAGAACCTAGATATGATAAAAAAACTTTTTCTGGATATGGTGCTTGTAAAAAGTATTCAGGCAAGCACCATTCTAGAGCATTTTATCAATATCAGAAGCTTGCAAAAATTTAGACTAGTAACTAAGACTGTTTTGATAGTTTTGAGAATAATCTGAGAATAAATTTGTTTCTGGAAATAGACATAGAACTTAATATATATGTATTTATATTACTTAATTTTTTTATAATTTGGTTATTAGTTGCTCATACCTTCAGTGCTCCACAATATTGGTATTCATATTTGCTTTATAGTTTGGTTACCAGTTGCTTCACACCTTTGGTGCCTCACAATATTAATATTCAGATTTGCTTTATAATTTGGTTACCAGTTGCTTCACAATATCATAATCATTATTTGTTTTCATATTTTGTATTTATGATTTGCTTTATATAATAGCATACATTAAAAAGAGTAGCATATAGGTTGAAAAAATATAGTATCTGCCCTAAAGGCTCTTGCTATATTTTTTTTTCTATCAAACTGCATATTTGTTAGTGCTATATACCTCCTCATGCTTGTTCTTCTAGCAAGTGCTACTATTATAGTATGTGAATTAGGAGGCTATGAGAGAACATATATTAATATTATAGGAAGACAAATTGCTTATATTGAATGCAAAAATTTATACTATCCAGGATGTAAACCAAATAGGTTTTAGACTTGTTTGTGCCAAAGTAAAAATTTATTTTGATATATAGAAAATAAACGTTTATAGAGTGCATAACAATCAAGAAAGTAAATTGATTTCCTTAAGGTTACATATATATTTACAATAGGTTTATGGTATAAAATTTTTTTTTGATACCCAGGATAAGCTTCTAGACATATTTAGATAGAATGTGCCAAAAAGCTTATTTCTCTACTACTAGTACAGGCCTATTAGTACAAACTTATTGATATAGACCTGTTAATACAAAATATTATTCATTCTTATATAGAGTTCTAAAAGATATAAAAATCTGGTCTTTTTATCCAAAGTAAAAGAAATTCTGAAAAATTCTACTAGGTTTTAACTTGTATTTTCCTAACTATTCTTTAATAAATAAATATTATCCTTTTAACTATTTTACAGAATTTTTTAATTTTGTAAAATATTTTAAATATATTATTATTATATATTTATATTACATTAAATATATAATAAAAATATTACATTATTTTTTAATAATTTTAATATTATTATTATATTATTTAAATAATTTAAAATGTATATGGAAGAACCAATTAATGACAATTAGACTTAATATACAGAGCAGACTTTGGTCTCTTGTATAGCCATGAAAGCCAAATATATGGTGAGCAACTTTATAGGAAAAACTTAAAAAGTTTTAGCTTCTAATCTATCAAATCATACTAAAACTCCTTTTTAAAACATGTTTTTTACAATATTTAAAAAAGCACTATTCTATCTATCTTTTTAAACACTTCTTTATCTAAATTCAAACCTTTCATAAACTCTACTCCTGAAAATTTAGATAATAACAATACATCCCTAATTACAAATACTATATTAGACAAATCTACTAACTCTCTTCTTTCTAACTTACTCGATCTTTATGATTTTACAACATGCTATAACAAATTCTTATTTTACTACAAACTTCAACTTCTACCCTCACCCCAAACATTTGCTTCTTTCATATATTTTATTAAATTAAACTACCTAAAAGAAGTAACAAAAATCAGATAATTTTTTAGAGGAGGTGGGGGGGTAAAAAAAAGTTAAAATTTTATATAAAGACCTGATTAAATATATACAGTCAAACCTCTCTATAGTCACACCCACGGGATACAAAAAAGCGTGATTATAAAGAAGTGTGCTAATTATAGAGGTCAAATTTATTATATTTAATAATAGATAGTTTTTTAAAAAATAAGCTTATAAAGAAAATGTGCTTATATAGGAGGTGACTATAGAGAGGTTTGACTGTAATAAAAAGGGTGTGGCAACTTAGTAAAGTAATGAAGTTGTTACACTCCCAAATGGCAGGTCTAGAGTTCAAATCCCATAGACAACAATTTTGAAAAAACTAGATTTGTATTGGTTAATATTAAGATTATCGGTTAGATCCAGATATCTATAATCTTGATTATACTATCTTGAATGGAAGCTTTGGTGCAATAAATTCAAAAAACCAGAATTACCAAAAACCTGTTTGGCAAGTCCCGAGTGTGGAGTAGTAGTGATCTTTGATGGTGCTACAAGAAGGCCAAATTTAAAACTAAGGATTAAGACCAGAGAACCAAATAACCAGATCTTTAAATGGGGGATATACTAGCCGAACTGCCAAACTGCCAACCGGAGGAAAAGAACTTGTGCTCCAGAAGCATGTACCAAAGAGAAGGTGATTATAAGGCACCTAAAGCCCAGGCAAACCAACTCTTTTGAGTTGCTAGCTAGAAGTAAGGGAGAGACTGGTAAGAAATTTGAGAAAAAAGAAGTTAGAATATAGGTACTGGGATTGTTGTGAACCTCACAAGAGCAAGAAGTACATAATAGGATCCTAATTAGAAAAGTTGTAGCTTGAGATATATATCAGTTATGGCAGTATCCAAAAAGATAGCTTGAGATACAAACCCGATAGTGGCAGCACAACATGTACTAGTTAGATAAAAGTTATCAGAACATGCAAGTGAATACATAAGTAGGACATGTTAGGTTTACTACAAGAATAAATGCCCATGTGGTTAAAGTTTTAGAGTCATTGTTAATCTCAATAAGAGTGTTAGGGTAAGCATGTTACAGAGATGGAGCCAGAGGGTTTAAATGGGTATCCCCTATAGTTGGGGTGCAGGTATGGTAGCTAGTGTAGAACTTAGGGCAAACTACTTAAATAGATAACCAAAAGTTGCATATATAACTATTATACTCTCATTAATAATAATCAAAGAGCTTAAATAGATAATCTCCTAGTTAGATTGCAGGTATGGTGGCTAGTATAGAACCCAAACAGACTACTTAAATTAGGTACTAAAAATACATGTATGGCTAGTTGTATCCTTGTGAATTTAATATAATATTGTAACTATTTGAATAAAGCTATGTATTAGGGGCCTAAGTAATCACCTTAATATTTAAAAAAAAAAATATATATATATATATATAATAAGAAGGGAAAAGGGGGTATGCCTCTGATAAAAAAAAAATTAGATAATAAATAACACTGCTCTAACCTTCTTTTCTGAACAAAATATCAAAATCTCTGTCCAAACAAAAACCAAATATAACTCTGAAAAAGCATATATATATTTACTATACAAAACTTCTCTTTTATCTAATCATTTTTTATTTCTTTTTAAAAATCTTTCTAACTTTCAAAACACTCTCCTCAAATCTTATTATTTAACAAATATACTATTCTTACAAATCTGTAAACTTTCTTTAAATTAATTTTCAAACTACTATACATCAAACTCTTCTTCTATTCTTAAATATGCTTCAATCCTTCTCAAAATTGCCTCTTTAAACATTAATAGCCTCACTCAATCTAACAAAAAACTTGCAATTTCAAAAGCTCTTAATAATGATTTCTTTGAAATTTTGGGTCTTTTCAAAACATATCTCTCAATTAAAAAAGGAAAATTCTTCAATAGCCAAATCCCAAACTATACTAGTTTCTGGAGCTCTTACTCCTCATCACACCAAGCAGGTGTTAGTATTCTTATTTATCACAAAATTGCAAAACATATTGCTTGCTTACATAACTATCAAGACTATATTATTGGTTTAGACCTTTATTTCAAAAACCTAGCAATATATTTTCTACAAATATATAGTATATTCTGACTCAAGAAAAAAAACAATACCATAAAGATATTTAAGAATATATTATTAACTTCTTTCAAAACTCCAACTACAAATTAATAATTATAGGCAACTTTAATAGTGTTCTAAATCCAAGGCTCAACCATCTCTCTTCAAAAAAATCTTCCATACCAAAGTCACAACTCATTAAATATCTTTAAAGCCAATAATACAAAGATATCTATTGTTCTTTTTCTCTAATACCCAAAACTATATATTTAGATAAGCTAATATTCAAAACAGGATTAATCAAATATAAACTAACTTATCCATTATCAATATTGAATATATTGATATTCTTCTGAACATATTACAAGAATCTAATTACTATAACAACTCTAGAAATAACAATTATTCTTAACAAAGCAAAACCATTTAAACAATATAAAAGAAAATACTATCTTTAGAAAAATTGCTTAAAAGAAACTATCCATAACTATGCCTTTCAAATTTTATACAACCTTCAATCTATTTTTTCAAAAATCTAATTAATTACAAACCAAAATAAACTTAATCTAATATGGAACCAAATTCACAAAGCTCTAATTAAAGTAGCCAACAAACATATTCTTTTCAAAAAAATTAGAATAATTAAAGAAATCTAAAACTTCTCATCACCTAAACAATCACTACTCTTTTACAAATACAAACAAATCCAATTCCTTAAAAATCACTTTCATTTATCCAATTTCTCTAACTTACTTAACCAATATCTAATTTAATATTCTGAAAACTTACTTCAAACCAAATATGCAACTCATAACCAAATTAAAAACAAATTTTAACTTGTTAAATTCTTCTTTAATCATTAATATCAACAAAATTTATATAATAAAATTAAACAAAAAATAGAAAATTGTAACAAAACTTTACAAAAACACCTATTTTATAAAAACATACTTGAAAAATACAATAATATTAATATCAACTGCCTTCTATTTAATAACACTCTACTAACAAAACACAATAAAATTTTAAACCAAATATACAATCACTTCTTAGAATACTTTTCTAAAAAATCTTTATATTTAATTCCTTCTGATTTCTAACAACTCTACCAACTATATCCTGAACTTGAATCTAACTATAATGAACTGTTTGAAACAATTACAGATCAGAAATAGTTTAAAATAATTTCCAATATTCTAAACCAAAAAGCAGCAGGCTCCTCAGAAATCTGCTGTGAATATATTAAATATACTAGACTTCTAGCACAAAATATTCTTAAATCTTTTATCAACAAATGTTTCTAATTACAAAAAACTCTAACAGAATAGAAATTTTCAATATCTTTCTTATTTCAAAAAAAGCTAATTGGGATTTCACACTTAACCAAGTCTGACTTATATCTATCATTAAATCTCTTAAAAAGATCTTTATAAAAATTTTTACTAATCATCTGGACAAAATAATTTTATCAAATAACTTTCTCTCTAACTTAAACTTTGCAGCATCAAAAAATTCTTCAACTCATACTCCAATTTAAATTCTTTATAATACTATCAAATATTATATCTTTTAAAACAAAAAGATATGGATATTGTTTCAAGACATGTTTAAAGCTTTTGATAGAATTAATATTAAATGGCTACAAGATGATTGCTATAGAATTGATATCTCTGCCCTTGGTATCAAACTAATAACTAAATTATATACCTTTTAACTAGCTAAAGTAATTACGGCTTATAGTTTAACATCACTAATTCAAATTAATTCTGGAATTAAACAAAAAGAGACCTACTCTTCTCTTTTATAGAAAATTTACTATGATCCTATTCTTACTAGTGCTCAGCACAATCAAATAAAAATTTGACAGTCAAATACTTGTTAATATTTATGTTTAAATTAGATGTCAAACAATTGCAGATTAACCAAAACTAAATATATACTATTGGTTAATTTGCAATCATTTTATATCTAACTTAATCACAAATATTAATAAGTATTTGACTATCAAATTTTTGTTTGATTGTGCCAAGCACTAATTCTTATCTATATATCTCAAAAATATAATGACCACTTTCTCAAAATCTTATTATCTTCCCCACTTGATATAATTTCAAACACATCTCTAACTACTATTACAATTCTACTACTAGCATATATAGATGATACTGTATAGCATTGTAAATATCCAAAAACCTTACAAAATATTCTCAATGATGCCTTAATATTATACAAACTAAACAATATTGAAGTTAACCCAACTAAGTTTGATCTACTTTATATTTTTTCTAAAAACTCCAAAACAACAAATTATACATTTATCTACAACAACTAAATAATCACTCTTAGAAAATCTGAAAATATAATTAGATATCTAGGTATTTCTATGATAGTAAAGAATCAACCAAACCAACTCTCGATATACTATACAACAAAATAAAAAATTTTCTACTCCTTATTAGATACAAAAAACTTTTATTCTTTCAAATTTCCTTATTTTTCAATCTTATATTGCAATCTTTCTTAGAATATTTTTTTCAAATTATATCTATTCAAAAAAATATACAAACTAAACTTTTCTGACTACTATCTATACAAACAAAAAAAATGCTCTCCTTAGCCAAAAATACTAACATTTTACTTACTAACCCACTTACTTTTAACCTATCTACTCTTACTAATATAATTCAAAAAGTTAGCATATCTAATACTGAATATACTTTTAATACTTTTTTACTTCTTTAAAGCATTGGTATTCTTCGAATTAAATTCTGGCTATCAAAAATTTGGCTCCCAAAACTTACTAAAAAAACACTACTTATACATCTTTATAGAATACAAAACTATACTCTTTTTTTTTTATCTTGCTTAACTAGCAAGAAACAATATAATAATCTCTTTACCTTCTTCAATTACCAGTTATCCTACTTCTGTTCCTAAATACACACACTTAATTTACAATATATTTCCTTTTATTGATTGGTGCCGTAAATCAAATCAGGCTATGT
>CAJVPU010002283.1:0-10913 GCA_910591775.1 Dentiscutata heterogama | reverse complement strand
CTCTAGATTAATATAGGTTTATTGTAATAAAGTTTCTACTATGACATTATATTAATAAAAAAAAAAAAAAAAAAAAAGATATAATGTTTTAATTTTAGATCTTCTATAGTATAGATTGACAATATAGAAATATTATAAGAGCATAATCCATAAAAACTCCAACACTAATTCTAATCTTAATTTAAACTAAAACCCTTACCCTAACTCTAACTATTTATAAATTTGTTTAAATTAGTTCAAATAGTATTTTTTATATATTATAATTTTATAATAATTCTATATTGCCTACCTATTTTATAAATCAACCTTAATTTTAGTTTTTATAAGGTTTTTGAAGTTTTAAACATTTTTACTTAGAGTACCTGATTCTGTTTACTTAGTATATTTTGGGAAATAGGAACCTATAGTGTTGAATACCTATAGTGCAGAATAGTAACCCTATTTTTTTATATTATTTATAAAAATAAAATTATATTTTTAAACTAACTATTATATATTAATATAAAATTATATATATTTACTCTAAATTTATATAGCTAATATAATTAAATTATAAATATTTTTTTATAATATATAAATGCAAAAATAACTTTAAACACTACTAGCATTAAAACACATCCTAAGAATAAGCTATAATAAAAATAGTGTATCAATGTTTGAAAATATTTTTATTGGTTAACATAATTCTAAACCTATAATTACTGTCGCATGGATATAAAGACATGCTTTAATGCTAGTATATTTATTATAAAATCAATTTTTCAACAAAATTATTAAAATTAAAATAAATTTGAAATAATTTAGATTTAACCAGAGGTGAAATTCACCAGTCTTAGAATGTCTAGGGTTAGGATACAGTTTTAAGATAAAGGAGGAGTTTTATATAACATAATGTAGATTTGATATAAGGTCCCAGTTTTAGTTTTCGTGAGGTTTTCGAGGGTCCTGAACTTTTTTACTTAGAATACCCGATTCCGTTTTTGAAATATAGAACCCCTGGTGGATTTCACCTCCGGTGAGTATTAAAATCGTCCAATAAATTTTAAAATTTTAGCATGTTGGCCGCAAAAATTTGGATCGGATCGAATGAAGCTCTAACCCGAAAGTTTTCAACCCGACCCGACCTAAAATTTTCGGGTTGGCTCAGGTTGGCCTATAACCAGACCCGACCCGACCTGTTCGGGCACTAACTATAATTCTATAATAAGGTTTGAATATCAGTGCAGTTCTTTTAGTCTAGATAGATAATAGTGCGATCACCTAATAAATATTCTTAAATTTTATCCTCCGATGATCTCAAAACATTTTCATTTATTCTTTTTTTGGTCAAATCGACTAACTTGCAAATTTATTTACTTTATTATCTACTACTCTAACGAATTTTAAACCCCAAATTCCAATTTTATTAGGTTCTCCGTGATTTTTACAAGTACTCTAATCTAAGATTATATATTTATTTTCTTAATATTTTTGCTTTTTGTTCGAATTTTTTAACGGGATTATGAATTGATAATCAATGATCTGTAAAAATTACAGCGAAAAAAATGAATACTAAACTGGGAGAGTTTGCTGATTATTTCTAAACCTTTATTGGTATTATTTGATAACATCAATTAATATTTTTATATTTTTTATCATGATTTAGGATAAACTATATAAACGTGAGGTACCAAATAAACTATTTTACTTGGCATTTGAGTGTCGCCAAGAGAAAACCTGTAAATATTAGATAAGATTTGCGAGTTTTTTCTTGGCGGTACTCATTTGTAATCCCAAATTCGATTTTTTTTTATCTCCTAAATATATTAATTTTGAAACCCTAATGAAGGTTCACGAACTCCTTACTTCAAAAATTGACTAAGATTAATACCAAATATTACGTAATATTTTTTACTATACCCTCTACCTCATAAGAAGGCTTTCGTATGATTGGCTGTTTAAATCAATTTAATTTTACATTATTCGGCATTTTCTATTTATTGAATTTTGCATAAACCAACTGTTATCGTTATCTGGCATTTTACAATTTTTATGCACGTGAGTTACACACGTTATCCGAATTATTTTAAATGCGTACCGGATTTAAAATATATCCGGACAACGTGTGTAATTCACATGCATAAAAATTTAAAATCTCAAACGCCGGTCAACAATTGAAATGCAAAATTCAATATAAATGCCAGATAAAACAGTTATTCAAGCACGAAGTACTCATAACTACGGTACTATAGTGTTCTAATATAGTAAATCGCTATCGCGCTTTACTATATTAGAACACTATGGTACCTTACCGGTATTTGCAAATGCGATTTGCTTAGCCGAATTTTGCGCACCTTCGGTGCTTAAAATCGGCCAATCAAATCGCATACAGCAAATACCTCAGCTATTCGGCACGAAGTGCCGAATAACTATTAAATATTAATCGCAATCTGCATGGTAATTGCATGGTGATCGCAAAATGCGCATTTTGAGCATTTTGCCCATCTCTAAATACAATACGAATGAGATTTAGTATTTATTTATTTATTTATCCACATTCTTTTTATTCATTTACATAAGAGGATTAACTTTGCTCCTTTTCGGTTGTTAATTTTAGCCAATGACTAACATGATTCGATCCGAAATTATGGAACAATTTTTATGCGGCTAAATGGTTTCATTATACATCATTAGGGATTTTCTGAACATGCAAAAAAATGGCTTCAAATGCATACTACATTATCCAATACTAGAACATGTGAAAGAATGGCATTGGGTCTTAGTTTCATATCGAAAAATTTTTTTTTCAAATTTGCTTTTTAGTTACAGTACACCTTCCCAAATCCGATCCTGTCAAAGCCGATAACCTGCTATAACCGATAAAAATTGATCCACCATGTCCGTTCCATAATTAAAATCCGATTTGCCATTTCTGATAACCAACAGTATCAGATAAAGATCGGTTTTGATAGATACTATAAATCGATTTGATTGGCTCAGATCGGGTTTTGTGTAACATATTATATATATAAGAAATATAATTATATTTAGTTATGATCATGTGACAACAGGCATTAGTATTTTAAATTCGATAACCTCTCAGAACCGATACAAAAGCCGTCCACCATGATCGGATTTGAGGGTGTACTGCATTTTCAATTATCAAAAAATTTTGAAACGAGATCGTAATCGATTAAAATCATCAGATTTTATTGCGCTTTGTGTCACAATGCCGTGTGAAGATCGAATGTTCTGTAGATTTTAAGAATCTTACAAATTTCAAATAAATTGACAGTTTAGAATCTTAGAAATCTTCCTCGTTCATTATCGCAAAAATCATGGGGCCATGTCTTTTGCAAAGTGCTATAATCGATTATCATCACTACCAGCGATTAAATGCGATGGAGATTTTTTATCGATTATAATTGAGATTAGCCATACTTATTGTCCTAGCATCGATATAATCAATTTATCGCGGGTTGCAATGATGTAAATTTTGCAGATCGCAGTTCACACGTGCAAACACTTGATTGTCGCGATTGTGCGATGTAAGGCGATTCTCTTTATAAAAACAATAAAAATAAAATATTTTTATAACTATGACTTTCTATATCAATATTCTTGATACAAAACCTATATTAATGTTACGATTGAAGAGGAAATTTTTAATATTTTAATATGAAATTTTCAAAAATTTTTGGAGCATATTTTTTTTTCTAGCTTTCTTTAATAGTTTGGTTTAGTGTTAATACTTCAATCCGGATATAAATATATCCGGATTGATATTTTTGCTATAAATTTATAGTTAAATATGGTAATTATATCCTGATGCATCCGAATATAAAAACATAGTAAAGTATTGGTTTGAATCCATGAAATTTTTAAACTGGTTGGCAATCGATTGACACCTAAAAGTTGCAATCGATAAGTAGCACCTCTGCAGATTACCAAAGATAGAGGTGGCATCGATTATATAATCAAATTGACTGTAATCGATTGTCTTTGCAAAAATATGTGACCCCATTATATTTGTGATGATGAACGAGGAAAATTTCAGAGATTCAAATTGTCTATTAATTCATGTTTATATTTATTTGTGATTGGTAAGATTCTTAAAATACGTATACAGAATTTTCGATTTTCAAACGACACTGTGATCTGCAGAGGTCACATCTTTTTGCAAAACGCACTGAAGCTAGTAATCGATGTACACCTTATTTAAAAATTTCCTGATGTTTAAGGTTGATTCTTAGGGTTAGTTTTTATAATAAAAAAGTATGAGTGGAATTTGGTAGGGTTTATGTTTTTAAATCGAGGTCCCTAATTTTCAACTTCAGCTATTTATTATAAATACATGCACAATTTTAGAAAAAAAATCTAAAATTTTTTTTAAAAAATAGTAATCTGAACAGAAAACCAATATGAAATTCAATCGCTTCTTGCTCTTATTGATTATCTTTGCTGTTGCTATTGCCGTGGCACGTCCAACTACTAATAATTTGGATCTTGATTTAATGAATTTAAAAAGACGTAAGTAATTTATCACTAGTTTTTCCTATTTTTGATTATTATTTTTTTAAAAAAAAAATTAAATCACTAATTTATTGTTTAAAATATTAGAGTAAGTATTGCATTCTGTTTTATCATTATTTTTTAAAAAATTTTCAATTAAAATTTTTGTTTATTTCATAATTTTCTAAAATAATAAATAGGGTGTAAGTATTTTATTTTAGTATCTAATATATTATATCTTCTGAAACAATACTCATTTTTCATTTATATACTTATTTATCTAAATTCTGTTATACAATGCTATTATCTTTTGAATTTTTTTTTAATTTAATCTTTTGTTTGTCTACATAATTATCCAAAATCATGAATAGCTGGTAAGTTTTTTATTTTATTATCCAATATAATTATTATTTGAAAATTTTAGTAATAATCTTTCATTTAATTATCTAAAATAATGAATAGCGGGTAAATATTTTATTTTGTTATCATCTTTGAGAATTTTTAATATGAATTTTTGTTTATCCATATAATTATTTAAATAATAATAGCGAGTAAGTATTATATATATATTTTTTATTTAACTTATTATATCTTTTGAAAATTTTTAATTTAATCTTTCATTTGTTTATATAATTGTCTAAAATAATTAATAGTCCGTACGTATTTTATTTATTATCCAATATTGATATCTTTTGAAAAATTTCAATTTAATCTTCTTTTATTCATATAATTATTTAAATAATAAATAGTCCGTAAGTATTTTATTTTTTATTATATCATTTCAAACAATATCAACGCTAATACTTTATTTATATATTAATTTGTTTAAATAATAAATAGATGGTAATCTTTTTATTCTATTATACAATACTGTTGTTATTATTTGAGATTTTCAATTTAATCTTTCGTTTATCCATATAATTATTCCATATAATTATCAAAAATAATAAATAGTCCGTAAGTATTTCTTTTTTTTGTTTACTTAATATTGTAATTGTTAGCCTTTGAGAATTTTCATTTTAATCCATATAATTATATAAAAACAATAAATAGCTCGTAAGTATTTTTTTTGACTACTTAATACCATTATTTTTAGAACAGCAGTTTTTTTTATTCATATAATTGTTTAAATAATAAATAGACTGTAAGTATATTATACTTTTGAAACAATCTCATCTTTCATTTAAATCAATTTATTTAAATATTTTGTAAATATTTTATTCATTTATCCAATACCATTATCTTTTAAAAAATTTCAATTTAATTTTTGTTTATCCATATAATTATCAAAATAAGAGATAGTCCGTAAGTATTTTTTTTGGTTACTCAATATTATAACTGTTATCCTTTGAGAATTTTCAATTTAATCTTTTATTATCCATATAATTATCTAAAACAATAAATAGCCTGTAAGTATTTATTTACTACTTAATACCATTATTTTCCGAATAACAGTTCTTTTTATTCACATAGTTATTTATTTAAATAATAAATAGAAAGTAAGTATTTTATTTTGTTATCTAATATATATTATACATTTGAAGCAATACTCATCTTTCATTTATATATCAATTTATTTAAATACTTTGTAAATATTTTGTTCATTTGTCCAATACCATAATCTTTTAAAAAATTTCAATTTTATTTTTAATTATTTAAAATAACAAATAGCGAGTAAGTATTTTATTTGTTTTCTAATATCATTGTTGTTTGAAAAAACGTTTAATCTTTTGTTTATCCTTATAATTATCTAAATAAATAGGCCGTAAGTATTTTTTTCTATCTACTGTTATCCAATACTATTATCTTGTAAAAAATTTTTGATTTTTTAACTTTTGTTTATTCACTTAATTATTTAAAATAATGAATAGCGGGTAAGTATTTTATGTTATCAAATGCCATTATAGTTTAAAAATTTTTAATTTAAACTTTTATTATCCACATAATTATCTAAAATAATAAATAGTCCGTAAGTATTTTTCTGTTATCTACTATTATCCAATACAATACCTTTTAAAAAATTTTCAATTAACTTTTGTTTATCACTTAATTATTTAAAATAATAAATAGCTCGTAAGTATTTTATTTGTTATCAAATACCGTTGTTGCTTAAAAAGAGATTTAATTTTTGTTTATCCACATAATTATCTAAAATAATAAATAGTACGTAAGTATTTTTCTGTTATCTACTATTATCCAATACTATTATCTTTTAAAAAATTTTCAATTTAACTTTTGCTAATCACTTAATTATTTAAAATAATAAATAGCTCGTAAGTATTTTATTTGTTATTAAATACCGTTGTTGTTTAAAAAGAGATTTAATTTTTTGCTTATCCACATAATTATCTAAAATAATAAATAGTACGTAAGTATTTTTTTGTTATCTACTGTTATCCAATACCATTATATTTTAAAATATTTGATTTGACTTTATTATTGTTTGAAAAAATGTTTAATTTTTTGTTTATACATGTAATATCTAAATAAATAGGAAGTAAGCATTTTTTTTATTATTTACCGTTATCCAGTACCATTATCTTATAAAAAATTTTTGATTTAACTTTTATTAACCCACTTAATTATTTAAAATAATAAATAGCTCGTAAGTATTTTATTTGTTATCAAATACTATTGTTTTTAAAAAAAAAATTAATTTTTTGTTTATCCACATAATTATCTAAAATAATAAATAGTCCGTAAGTATTTTTCTGTTATTTATTATTATCCAATACTATTATCTTTTAAAAAACTTTCAATTTAACTTTTTGTTTATCCACTTAATTATTTATTATAACAAATAGCAAGTAAGTATATTATTTGTTATCAAATATCATTATTGTTTAAAAAAAGTTTTTATTAATTATTTTTTATCCGCATAATTATCTAAAATAATAAATAGTGTGTAAATATTTTTCAGTTATCTACTGCTATCCAATACTATTATCTTTTAAAAAATTTTCAATTTAACATTTGCTTATCTATTTAATTATTTAAAATAATAAATAGCCGGTAAGTATTATATTTGCTATTTACTATTTTCCAGTACCATTTCTTTTTAAAAGTTTTCAATTTAACATTTTGTTATCTATATAATTATGAATAGTCCGTAAGTATTTTGTTATATTTTGAAAAATTATTAATTTAATCTTCTTTTATTTATGTAATTATCTAAATAATAAATAGCCAGTAAGTATTTTATTTTATTATTATAATTCTATTATAACTTTTGAAGCAATATCAATGCTAATACTTTATTTATATATTTATTTGTTTAAATAATAATAGATGGTATGCTTTTATTCTTTTATGCGTTACTGTTATCCTTTGAGAACTTCAATTTAATATTTTATTTATCTATATAATTATCAAAAATAATAAATAGTCCGTAAGTATTTTTTTTTTTTTGATTACTCAGTACTATAACTGTTATTCTTTGAGAATTTTCAATTTAATCTTTTATTTATCCATATAATTATCTAAAACAATAAATAGCCCGTAAGTATTTTTTTGGTTACTTAATATCATTATTTTTGGACCAACAATTTTTTTATTCACATAACTATTTAAATAATGAATAGCACGTTAGTATTTTATATTGTTATCTAATATACAGTATATTATATCATTTTAAAACAATACTCATCTATTATTTAAATATCTTTATTTAAAATAGATGGTAAACCTTTTATTTATTTATTCAATATCATTATTTTTTGAAAACATTTTGATGCTAATTTTTATTTATCTGAAATATTAACTAATGGGTATAATATTGATGTTAGTGGATAATCTCGGTTCATTAACTAAACTAAACAGCTGTGATATTAGTCTATATCACCAATTGAATAATATTACTGTGTCTTTTTGGAATTGAACTTAAATCAAGAACCCGGATTACTATTTGATTTTTGTAATTATAATAATAATTATTACGTATCAGCCACAAGAAGCATCTATTAAAATGATCCCCAAATCTCATTAACTAATATAATTATTGCGTCAAACCCATTTTCCACCTTTAAACCCATCTCCTATTTTTTTAAAGTTAATATGTTTTTGATTTATTAAGAATTTTAACTCATATTAACACGTCCATCAAAAATGCATCATAATTTTTAGGGTAGTATAAAAAGTCACCATAATGATTATTTTTTAAGTAAAGATATTAATTATTCATTTATTTATCTCTAGCCATAAACTTCAATATTAATTTAACGATTTGATACATTGTCTATGCTTAAATTATTATTTGTTCTGAATTTGTTGTAGTTATTTTTATTTTAATTGGTGGGTATTTAAATTTAAATTCAATATGATTCATAATTTAAATTTTTACTATTCATTATTCTTTGAGAATATTAAAAATATAATTTTTAAACCACTTGGTATAAGAAAGTCATCAAGTACAGCTATAATCTTATATTCAAAATTTCTTATATAAAATTTTTCATTAGAATTTGTAAAACCTTTTTTATATTGAGAATTTATGGTTTCTTAATGAGGACTATTTGTGTTAATTATCAGTAATTTTTTAATAAACTGCCAATTTATCCGGTTATCCGATGAAAATCTTAGACCGACAAAAAAAAAAAAAAACAAAAAAAAACAAAAATCCAAAAATTTCCAATTCCATTTTATGCAAACCGAAAGATTAAATTGCTTTGCCTTAAATATGAATATGATTCAATTAATTTACATTAGATTTTTTTAAAAAAAATTTAACCCACCGACCAAAATTTTGGTACACCAGATAATGGAAAGTAAAGATATGCAGCAACAAAAAAAAATTACTAAACTTTGATTGATAATCAGTCTGATTTAGGGTGTTCTCAAGCGCCTTAATCGATTGGTCGGAAAAAGCTGCGAAGCAAATTTTAATTAGTAAAAAAATGAGTTTCCGAATCAATTGTATTTAATATTCCAATGGATGATGTAGAACTGCAAAAGCTTAATACGTCATAGAGAAAATTTTAATTATCAGAAAATTGTTTAGCCGATCAAAAGTACTTATCATTCCAATTGATAAAAAATGGAGGTCCAAACACGCATGTTGACAAAAAGTCAACAGATCGAAAAGACAGGGGAGAGTGGTCAGGGTTACACGCGTGCTACAACCCTGCCCCGATAATGGGAGTCGGGAACCGAGAACACTACGATTTATCATGCAAACACAGCTATGTAATAGAGAAGAAACATCAAACCATATCGATTTTTCATGCGAACACAGCTACGTAACAGAAAGAGACATCAGACCATATCAGTTTCTCATGCGGACAAAGCTGCGAAACAAAAGCTACCGACCTTAATCTAAATAAAAGGAACGAGGAATAAATCAATTCCCAACATTCTTCTTTTCCCCTTGCAACACAATCAAGCATTAAAACCGTCATTTTCTCGACCCAACTCTTCCCACCACATACATGGGAACACTCTTCTGATTCTGCCATTTTCCTATTTAACAGCCGCCCTGCTTCGAGCAGGCGGGAAACCACCGGCTGATGTTGCTTCTCACTCATTCTACTGTTATGATGATACCTGGGCGCAATCTCACTTGCTAATTTTCCCGGGAGCATATCATCATTTTAGTTCAAATTACTCAGCTCAAATTACTCAGTTCAAATTACTAACAATGTATTCTGCGGACTTAAAGTCCTTTAATTGAATTTATTTCCGGCACCTTTGGCGTGCCGGCATTCTTCTAATCACATGACTAATCGTATCTGGGCTTTTCGTCCTTTTTTTTTCACAGAGTTGCGTTGATTTGCTAAAATTTTTCATTAATGGATTACAAAAAATAACCTTTCAAACATTTTACCCATTTACCAATATGGATCTTCAGAATTGTAATCAGCTTATGTTAAAAAAAACCTTCGCTACGAATAAAAACTGAAATTTCACGAATGGTCATAATTATCATATTCTAGTCTTTATTTGGCACTAAACACAACCATTCCATTCATTGTTCCTTCACAGAATGTAATGGCTCACCAAAGCTAAAAGCAAAACCTAAAAATATTACATCAATAATTAAAAATATTCACATTCAATATTTGGTCATTTATAGGTTGTGTCGGCTAGTTTTGTAGCAAGATATGAAAGTTGGCGAAGTCTGAAAAGGATGAACAAAAAGTGTAATTTCTGACATAGGTTTTTGGTTTCTTTCATTTTTTTTTTTTACGGTTTTGTAAAAGCAATAATTTTTAATGGTAACTATAAGATAATAATAATAAAAGTATTTGCACAACCATCAATCGAAATTAATATTTCAATTATTGCAACGCTTGAACGTAAAACACAATCACAAGTTAAGGGAACTTCCACTTATTATGTAGTTATTATGTAGGCTAAGGTTAAGTTTGAAGTGGCCGGATTGGTATTACCGGTTTTTCTAGATAAGGGTAAGATCCTTATATTCAGTC
>CAJVPU010002282.1:0-10913 GCA_910591775.1 Dentiscutata heterogama | reverse complement strand
AGATAGCGTATGAGAACTATCTCTAAATAACGGCCGCCGGTTTATGGTTTTCGTCAGTCTTATGTCCTTCTTCTCTAGCATAGTTTTACTGTTTTTTATTGAAAGTTGGTCCAAATGATCGTCAGGAAGAGTTGATTTTATTGTTTTTTATTTTATACTTTATTTTTTTTTATTTATATTTTTATATATTTTTTATTTTTATTTCTATTATTTACAAGAATAAATATCTTTTTAAAAAACTAAATTAATTAACCAAAAGCTAAAGTTTTAGAATCTTATCTGACAAATTATTTTGAAAAGATATATTAAAAAGAATATAATATGGATATTAAAGCTAGAAAGTTTAAATAAATAGCTTCCTAGTTAGGTATAAATATAGCAGCTAATATAAAACCTTAGAGTAGACTATTTAAATTAGATAACTAAAAGTTGTGTATATAGCTAGTTGTACTTTTGTAATACTACTATAATATGTTGCTATGATTTTTAAATCATATAATACTTGCTTGAACTAATAAAATATCAAGAGCTTAAGTAGTTATCTTAATATTAAAAAAATAAAAAAATAAAAAATTTATTAATTATATTTTAACTATTGGACCAACTTTTCATTACAAAAATTTTTAACAAAAATAATAAAACTATATTAAAAAAGAAGGATACTGTATAAGACTAATAAAACTATAAACCAGCATATATTATTTAGAAATAGTTATAATATACTATTTGCTAATAGATTTAGAGCTTATCACTTATTATAGAATAGCACTTGTTATTTAGAAATAGTTTTTATATACTATTTGCTAACAAATTCAAAGTTTATCACTTATCAAAAAAAATATTAGCAGTATATTTGGATTTACTTGTCTTATTACTTTTAAAAAAATATATACTCTCTTTTAAGAAAAGTACTAGATCTATACTTTTTGCTATCACCCACTTGTATTTTCAACAAAATTTTTAAAAAAAGTAGGCAAAACAACCTACTCTTATTAGAAAATCATCATTGTTTACTCTTTCCAAATTCAGACAACCTGGTAAAATACAATCATGTATTTTGTATAATTTTAAAAATAAACATGATACTACCTATAGAAGATTAGAACCTAGTATTTAATCAGTACCCAGATATAGTTATATATTAGAAAGAAGATTTATATAAAGTAAAACTTTATAATCAAGATATATTAATATTGTATTAGTTATATAAATTTTTAATATTTAGTTACAAACTATTTTTTTATAGAGATAGATTAATCAGCCTATAAAGACTTTTTCTTTGTTTTTCTTTTTTCTTTTTTCTTTTTTTATTTTCCTTTTAATTCTTTTTCATTATTTGTTTTTTTAGTCTTAGTTTTTTTTTTTTTTTTTTTAATTTTTATTTTTTTTTGGTTAAAAAAAATTTTTTTTTTTTTTTCTTATAATAAAGAAAGATTAAAAAGATTAGTTTTCAATAGGCTGACAAGATCTTCTAACTAAATTTTCAAGTTAGTGTGACAGGTTGCTTCTGGGCACAGTTTATGCAACCGGGTAATGTTAGGCTTGCAATTTGAAAAAAATGGATTTTATTTACTATATTAATAGTTAAATAAAGTTTTTTATATTTGGGCTTCGACAAAACTATCAAAAAGCTAAAAAAAAATAAAAATAAAAATAAAATCTAGATAAGTTTTAACTACTCTAGTAAGTTTAAGTCACAAATAAATTAGTTTAAGCTTTTATTTTTGTATTAATTCATATTTATATATTTGTTACTATACAAATTAAGTTTTTATATAGTTTTTTTTTTTATATAACTATTTATACATATAATTATCTAATAAAGATATGAGCAAAACCTTACTTTAATATATATATATATTAATAATAATTTGCAATAGAATATGTTTAAATTTTTTAGCAACTTGAACATGATTTAGAATTGTTTATTTGATTCTAAACCTAATATGATTCCATTTCGACGTATGTGCAACATATACGTATAAATTAATAATACAAACTTTATTGTATAATAATCACATTAACGTTAATATTTTTTAAATCAAATATACGTATAATATTATCGTTATCTATAATCAACATCATAGATCGCATTTATTCACGGGTTATTTTTCTTAAAAGAAACAATTCGCATATCAAATATGGTTAAGGCTAACCAATTTTTATTCCAGCTTAACAAAAAGAAAATAAGCTTCGCAAAAATCTGGTTCATTACGATAATGAGAAGATTCGGTAAAGAATGACTGTATTGTTTAATAATATACACAAAACAAAAATATTTTTTATAGAAGCTTTTTGTTATAAATTTTAGTTGAAACTTGAATTTTTTTTCTCCTTAAATCGAAGATTTCTTACACTAAAAATTAATTTATATATAAATATATATAATACATTTTTTTTAAGTACATATATATGCCAAGAAACAGGAAATATCTTGCTCGATAATGTAGGAATTCCCAAGTTTATTTAAGCGTTCTATGCGTATGCAGTACAAAATACAGAAATATGGAATGCAAGTTTTTTTTTTTTTTTGTTATAACTATAATGCAGTGGTATAAAAAAAAAAACTTTTTCAATTTTGACTCAGAGTTTATTAATCAAATATGTACATATTGTCATTTTATAATAAGAAAAAAAAAAAAAATCAATTTAGTGGAGGTAAATCAAACACGATCGCGTTATTTTTGGGTTTATATCCTCGAGTTACTGATGACGCATTAATAAAAATAGTTGAGTTTTTATCTTCATTATTTTTTGTTTCCCATTTCTTTTTCAAGACACCATAACCCTCATGAATATGACCAAACACATGAACTAAAGGTTTAATTTCTTGAATTCGTTGTAAAAGATCTACACATCCAGCACTTTCTCCACTTGCAGTGAGATCCAAAATGCCGGACGGCGGCCCATGTGTCATAAGGATATGCGTAGTAGGTGGTATTTTTGACCACTTTTCTTTAAGGGATTAAAATTACAATTTTTTTTTTTTTTTTTTTTATCTATAATTTTTTAACATTTGCGTTATCCTTACCCTTTAAGAATGATCCACGATCTCCGTTGAAAGCCCAGTCATAAAATCTTGGAGTATATGGACTCCCATACATTTGATACCCACTTTCGGGAATTGTAAAAGACTCATCTTCCAAATACACAATGCCATTACCTGCATTTCTCATCAAGTTAATAGCTTCATTAGCGTCTTCCTTATATTGATTAAATCTATTCCAAGACTCTTCATAAAAGGGTTTGTCTAAACTTAAAGCATCTTGTGTTTAGATTTGGTATGAACAAGATTAAATCACGAGGCAGAAAGAAATTCACTGCAATTTACGTTAAATCATGATTTCCAGCAATAACAATTTTAAGTCTAGAACAAGATTTGTTAATTTTCCGTACGTTCATTTTATAGTAAAAGTTTATATTTTGAAACATGCAATTTACTTGTGCGGAAGACTTTTGATCCAGTCAATAGCAGCTTTTATTTGAACCAATTTACCAACTTCGGTTAAGTCCCCTGAATGAACTTAAAAATTAATAAATGATTAAAAGAATTAATTAAATTAAGAATTAATTAATGCTAGAATTAATTATTAAATTATTTAAAAGAATCATACACACGTAAAACATCCCCCTCGGGAACATTATAGGTTTCAAGGCTGACCTTGTTATGAGTATCACTAACGCAAACAAAACGCGTCCAGTCTGGCGCCGGTTTGTCAGGAATTTTCGACGAAATATATACATGTTCTGGTAGATTTTTTTTAGACATAGTGGTAAAGAACGATATAAATTTGGACCGTTGCATAACTGATAATGAAGCAAAACTCTGCATTAAAGGTGAATTTTGATTGGTTAACGACATCATACGGTCGACTACAGGACTAATTTAGTCGACCAAGTCGGCTAACACCGTTAACTGTTCAACACTACATTGTAGATCTTTGACTTGGGTAATGTAACACTGATCGACGATAATTCGATAAAAAGAATTCTATATTCTTTTTACGAATTAGCGTTAATAAAATATAGTACAACATTAATCCATGATGGGTTTTGAAAACCTGTCATAATAATAGCCAATAATAATAGTTTGTGTAGCGATAATGTTTGAAGATAACTAAGAACAAAGATTTATTTATTCCATTGAATTAGTTTAACAGCAAACACAACGGAAATTTTTATCAAATTTATAAATGAATTGGTTAAGGAAAAAAAAAAAAAAACACTAAATACTACTATTCACTAAGTATATACATTTTCGCACAATTAATCCGCATTATATATCAATTAAAATAATATTTAAAATACGTATAACTGTATGAACGAATTGCAAAGGAATTCATATGCGGATAGATGTATATAAATATATATTTTTTTAAAATCCTGATAATTACCGTTACAAAAGCAGATGTGCAATAATTTCGTCCATTAAATAATAAAATAGTTTAGACCAATGCGTTATGATAAAAATGAATAATCTTTTAAGTTGACCAACAATGCCATGTACAAATAACACATGCTCACTTTTAATGGTCAAAAAAAATATTAAATTAATAACGAAACGTTAATAAATAAATAAATATATATAAAATTAAGGTTGAAATAGTTGAGCAAATACCGTAGCTTTCGATGATGAACCAGCCTCATCTGGTAAGAGTAAATTCGACAGGGACATAGCACTGGGACGATTTGCTGTAACATCCAAGATACCTGTTGAATTAGCGTCGACGAAGTATCCGTTATTTCGATCCTGTTTGGCTAGTAACACTAATTGTGCAGCAGCATAAACAACTTCTGGATCAACTTTTGCTTGTTCCAAGGCACTTTGTACTAAAGCCTTGATATCAAGAACCGTAACCTCAGACTTATCTGTTTGATAAGTAAAAGTGGATGCATCATTTTTATCGAACCCAAGTGGTTGTGGGTCCTGTCTTATTTGTTTTTGCAATGGTGGTAACTGCTGTTGCAAAGACGGTGCTGGTGGATGTTCTTGAAAGGCTGTCTTTGAAGTTGTCGTTAAAGTTGTCGAGGCCGTTGTCGAAGCTTTCACTGAATATGTTGATAAAGGAAGTCGACTTGTGGAATCAGTACCGTTTCTTTCGTTCACGGTCTCCATTGTGAATATAAAAAGTTCTTATATTATTCGCTTCGAATAGTTATGGAAAGAAAGCAGTTTTGAATTTTTTTTCTATTTTTTTTTTTTTAATTTTTTTTTCTTTGTTTTTTTATCGTTTTATTCGTTAAAACTGCTTAATTGAAGACCGTGGGCCAAATTAATGAGCAAAATGAACCAGTGCTAAAGAGTTGCTAAAAGAATCATCACTCTATATATTTATATATATACGATGCTGATTCAATTTCATACGTATGATAAATCTAACTGCCAGGGCAGTGCAATGAATTACGTTGATCAATTAATCACGTGCATGATACACGACCTTAAGTAATTCAGTGATTATTGTTTCAACACATGGAAAGAGTGTTATTGCAGTGCATCAACGCCGATTTCCAAATTTCAACATTCGGCTTATCTCTGCTATTTATCGCACCTATTACTATAATTACAAGTTGATTTTCATTGCTACAGGTTGTACTTAGCTTAAACAAGTTTGAGCTTGTAAAACCTGTATTTTCATTAGAAGTACGTTTATGGAATATAATCTGAAGATTCGTGTGATACGTAAACCATATCTGCATATGCGAAGTGTAAGATCATGTGACTTACACCCTTTGACGCATAAAAGTCAAAAATGGAATAGATTAAAAAAAGTAGATTAGTTAGAATTAAGGTTAGGATAGGATAGGGGCTTAGTTGCTTTAGTTTATACCGAAATTTTGAGTTACCGTACTGGCAATTTTTTAGACTACATTGCACCAGATTATGTAACTTTAATTGGTAGTTGTTTGGTCGGAACGCCTAGGGTTATGGCGTTAAAGAAAAAAAAAAGTAGAGCAGATTGCTGACGGTGGGGTTCGAACCCACGCATGCTTACGCATACCAGAACTTAAGTCTGGCTCCTTAGACCGCTCGGACACATCAGCTGTCAACGTTAGATGCTTATTTTATTATTATTTGAAATATAAAATATATTTAATCTAATTTATAACGAAAATATATACTTATTAAAAACTACGTATAATAAATTTAAAATGTATACAGGAAGAAATACAATCTGCATTAAGAATTGTTCTTTTTTTTTAATAGTTATATAAATCAAAAATTTACAATAGCAGGCCTAAATAAATGTTCTTATAATAAATATACATAATACTATACTAATAATATATACATAAATAAATTTCATCTCTGTAAAAAATTATCAATCCAATAAACCACTGTCTGAAATTTCTTTCCAACTTTGAACTCGAAAAAGTTTATAGTGTCGCTTCTTTGTATTAATTAAGTCATTTGTGTTAATCTTTCCAACTAATCCTTCAACGATTTCGATCCCGAATTTTGCGCAATATTTTGAAAGAGTATTTTTGCTTCCCATGATGATCCCTACATTGGCTTCCACTTATATAAATAAAATAAAATAAATATATGAAATGTATGTATACATATATATACGTATAAATAATGATGAAGCTTACGCAGACACGGTAAATCTGTATCGGAATCTCCAATGTATACAGAAATTGTTCCTCGTGGAATCTCCAATTTACTGTATATTGACAGCTTATCAAGTGCTGAAAGTACGCTACGTTTTACTTTTCCAGTTGTATGATTGGTGTCATCAAAAACAAGGTCGTTTGATAAAATATGTTCTCTTTTGATCCCTACCAGATCCTTCAAACTTCCCAGTAGCATATCACGCGACCAATTAGTGGAAAGAATATAAAAATATCGAGAAATGTTACCATTTGCGCATTTCGGTAGATAACTATTCAAAACATCTGTTACTCCATTTCGCTTCGGTATCCTTTCCCCTGTTTCAAATAATTCATCACAATGTACTCCACTTAAACATTGGTATTTTTCAACACGATTTAATGATTTCTTTTCGACTTCTCTTAGTGATTCTAACAATTTATAGTGGTCCTGAAGCGTTCTTTCTGGATTTGTTTCGCACCAGAATTTTATGTGTTCCTTACGGTCTCTGAAGTATTTTTCGACAAAATAAGACCAAGGCGGAGGACATTCACCAGCATCACTATCGTTTGGCGCGAGCTTCTCGTCCACTAAAGGGCATTCTCCTTGCACTGGCCAATTAGACGAATTTCGGGCCATGTTATTCATTACATCATATGTCTTATAAAAAAATTAACCGAACAAATCTTTTGCCGATTCAGATCTTAGCAAGTTTGAGTGAACTAACGGATTATGAACGTTTAACGTCGATTTTGGTATATTATTTATGGATCTCTGTAAATAATAAACGTTACGCTAGATTATATCAAAATCGAATCGGCAGAAGATTTATTCGGCTATTTTCTTTATAAGATGTCCCAAGAATAATGATAAAAATTTAGACCGGATAATTGAGTTAAATCAACCAATCATATGGAAGTCTTATTATAAACTCCGGAGTATTACATAGTGCTTAGCACATAGTACTCTGGGCTATACCCCGGGTTATACTCCGGGTACGCTTTGGAGTATGCTCTGATTCATACTCCAGCGTGGTGTGGTGTTAAGAGATACTCTGCCAGAGTATGCACCACACCACCCTGGAGCACTCCATTAACATCCCTAAGTGTTGCCTCAATAACCAGTATTCACTAATTATGAAAGATTCAAAGAAATGGAATATAGAGCCGACTGACCAGCAATCATAATTGTTATTACCAAAGTAGAATCAGCAATGAAAGGATGAATATCAAACATTCATTAATTACCCAAAAATCTGCGGTCGTGGATTGCATTAGTAGAATATATGACGTTAGGTTTTGTTGTATTGAAAGATTTGTTAAGGCAAAACTTATCTTTGTTATCCAAAATTAGAATGCTAGTAGGATATAATGCTGGATATTATCACCAAAATGGTCACGCACACTTCAAAGCTCTAGTAGACAAATACAATTTGAATAATAGTCTGAGAGTTTTGTGTTCGATCACGGAAAAATGTTTACCAAGGTAATATTGTAATGTTAATAACTTAAATGGAGTTGTAAAAAAATATTGAAAACATAATAAGTAACTTACCGTAAACTGCTGACTCGTCTATGAGTTGTACCCGGGTATTCTGCAGATAAAATTCAATTTATATTCGAATACTACCATAATATATCGAAGAATAGCAGGTATACTTTGAAGAATATCTAGCTAGAGTAAAACATTGAAGACCAGCAAAGTTGAATAAGAAGCACACAGCGGGTATATCTCTAGTCTTTGTAAATACCCGGATACGAGAGCCAGTAATTATGGATCTAATAAGAAGTGAATAGTTGGAGAACGAAAAAAATAAGGTTAAAGAATGCGAAGATTTATGAGAAGCCTACATGTCAACTAAAAAAATCGTTGGCAGTAAAAGGGAGATGGTTTTAACGGAATGGTTATTAGGTTGTTGAGTATCTTGTGATCAGAATGTGCTGTCGCTATTTAGAGCGAACGATAATCCTAAAGATCGTGACTGTAATACAATAACATTAGTATGTACAGTCTAATTTATGTAATACGACGATCTCTGATGAAGAGTTGGATCGAAAACTAACTTATCATTATCGTTATGCCATTACTGCATTATGCTTTGCGTATTGAATGTGTACGTAGAAGTGCTTATTTAAATTATTTAAAAAATGAGGTAAAGTATTTCTAAATCATGCAATATTTAAAATCTTATGTAGAATTTAAAAAATTTTTCCAATAAAGTTAATAAATCATATATCGAAATATATATTTTATATAGAATAATATGTTTAATATTAATATTTAAAATTTTATTAAAATTTTAAAAAGATTTTTTAAAAACGCAGGCAAATTTGCCTGCGTTACAATTTAAGGGATAATAAACCAAACCAAGATTTACTGAATTTTACGACAATTTTAAGGTATTCGAATCATAAGTTCCGGGAATATATACTTTGATAAGAGGATGCGAGAAGCAATTCGCAGCATTATGTGCACCCATGTCTTCACAAAAACTGCAAATATTTATTGGACCAGGACATACTAAACATATGTAACGGATGCCTTCAATCGGCATCTTTCTACAGAAATTACATTGAACATCGTGCACGAGTGATACCTTTGATTTCAAATTAATGTTGGAATTTTGAAAATTTTTCAAATTTGGATTAACAAGAATGAAGAGATGACGCTGATCATGTTCAAGACCTTCGACTACACAACATTCTCCACAGATATCAAAGTCAGGACAGTAAATGCAACGAGCGTAAAGTTGATTCGAGCTTAATTTTATACGACATTGTCGACATATCACATCGACATCTTTAACTGTAGTCGGTGAACTCGGATTACTTTCTACAAAAGATTTTAGTGATCCTGAAAGCGAATGATATTTAATCGATGTATTCGACATGAGGTTCTGATCATCAAATAAAGTTTTTACATTTCCTATTGATGTTTGAATTATTTGTTGAGATGGACTTATGGGAAGGGTTGTAGGTACATTACCAAGAGTCCATGACATTTGAGTTCTTGATGTCGTGGTTGCAACATTTGATGGAAAAATTTTTGACCATAAATCACCTTTAAACTTTTTTGCATAATTAATCCAGCTAGATGCTTGTATTATATCGTATTCATTCACGTTACCATCTTTGGTGACTAAAATAAAATGAGCGGTAACATGTATGGGAAATCGATCATCTCTGGAATACCCAGATTTTTTAGATAACGAAGGAAATAAAGAACAATTATAAACTGTCGGACTAATAGGTTGAGAACTATCGCGTTTTAATGGCACTTGAATTAAAAATGAAAGATTTTCAAAGTGTTCGTTTCCAGTAATACTTTCAAATGATCGCGCAATAAAAGGAGCCACTCTTCCTTGGTCGTTACGACAAAGTTTGTAACCACCGATAATTTTGTTAAAGATAGATATATCATCAGTATCTACTAAATGTACAGTAGTATCAGTTTGTGTAGAGATTATTATGAGAATGCTTGAACAAGCGAAATTTGGATAAATCGCGAATGAATAACTAGCTTCTGCATCGGTTAACGGAGCAGGTAAAATTGTGACTTGCGCATCAACATTTGCATAGTCATCAATCAATTCATGATTTGAAAAGTTTGATGATGGGGGAGGAAGATCCGTGAATTCACAGATATTTTCTAGAAACTCATCTAAACACATTTCATTAATTGTGCCAGGATCATCATTTGTTGATACCATTAAAGAAATTTCATCCAAATTCACTTCCCATGTATTATTTCCTTGGTAAGATGGTTGCTTAAGTACTGGGAGGACAAAATCATAAGTACCAGTAACTAATGTAGAAGGCCAATCAGTACGTGGATTCCATCTTGCTATTGACTTTCCGCCGTCATTTGTCATTTGCGCTTGTGTAACGCTCCAGTCATTGAGAATTTCAAGTTCTTGAAGACCACATTTTATATAAAAATCTGGATTTCGTGATAGAGCTTGAACTTTTTGGCATAACATATTTAGATGACCTTCATGTGTTTCATCATTTGTTTGAGGCTCTGAAGGTTGATTACTTTTAAACGACATTTATAAAATTTTATCGATTTTCAAAGTATTTTTTTTGCTTAACTCGGAGATTATAAGTCGAATCTAAAAATTATTTGATTTTATGAATTAAAAAATATTTAATGTATGTAGGGATGATTTTATGTCCCCTTTTTTTTTCTATCATTATTGTACAGGTAAGAACGTTGATGTTATACGACTGATTTTTCACACGGTGGTGCAACATATAAAAAAATAATTTTACAATACCAGATCATTCCGCTAGTACATGTTATGATTATAATCCAACACCAT
>CAJVPU010002281.1:0-10914 GCA_910591775.1 Dentiscutata heterogama | reverse complement strand
CTACAATACTCAATCTTACAATCGCTGAAAAACCCGCATTTAACCAGATATACGTAACAAACAATCAAATGCCATAACGATAAAAGGATAAAACAAATTAAAAACATGTGACCAAATAAAGTCATCTGATCTCGCAATAATGTACGCCCTGTCACTTCGTTGACAGGCTTCCAGCTCTGAATATTTTTAAGTATATACTGTATTTGTAATTTAATTTTACTACAGAAAGACCTCCCTAAGTGCGCCCCCCTCGGCACCATAGTAAAAAAAAAAAGCAAAATGTGCACTTAAAGAGTGTGTGCATTTATAGAGATCAAAATATATAGTGCTCTTATAGGTTGGGGCTAAGCTATGCTATGCATTTAGAGAGAATTTACATAGGGCGTGCACTTATAGAGGTCTTACAGTAAAATTATCTTCTAAATACTGTATTTATGAAATTCCATTAAAACAATATTTATATGTTTCTGAATTTTGAGTTATTTTATATATTGCAAGCTTACTATAATTTAATTCGCATTTTATAATACTTCTAAACTTAAAATTTTAACGATGGATAAGTTAACAACCTCCTTTTAAAATTGTTTTCCTTGAAACTAACCAATGTTTTGAGTGCAATGATGCTAGAGGTCCATGTGCTTTTCGATAATTATAACTATATCAACAACTTTTTGTGTGCCATTCAACCAGGTTGCTGAATAAATGAATCTTCCATTGCAAATTTCTTTAACTATTGAATAGAATGAAATCCAATATACACGTAAGATGAAATTTTCTAAATCAACCATCAGGCACCATATTTTTAACATGTTGTCTTTATTACCTTTATTACAATAAGCACATTTACCGTATTTAGGATAAACTTTTATTGTGATTTTAAAAATTATACTCATTGACTGAATAGAAAGTGACATGAGTAAACAAATTATTTATATGAATAAATGCACATTTCCACTGGGTTCTTGGTATCAATCGACAGAAATGAGAAATAATAATCTTGGTTGTTGTCAACGTTGAAAAGGATGAACATATTATCTGTATAGGACATGCTGCTATTGCATCACACTAATTGGGATCAGAGATCGATATGAGAACCTAACTAAAGATGTATGTCCAACTAATTAATGTGCATTAATATTTTTCACTGGACGTCATTTGAACTTCATCCAGTGGTAAAAAAAAGTGTGACTGGAAGAGTCTAGTGACAACTGTTCCATTTAGTTCCATTCAATCTTCCAGTTCCAGTGATATCCACCGGAACGGTCTAGCAACAACACTGGTGTAGCTATAATGTTAACACATAGGATTGGCGAACTAACTTGTATATAAGTCAACCATAAAGTATTAAGAATAAAAATATCATTAAGAAGATCGCCAAAATTAGGATTAGGATTTAGCTCCAAACTAATTATCAAAAAGATTACGGAAGATACGTATATAGTATGTATATTTTGCGAATAATACCTGATTTATTCTTATTTTTTTTATATTAATTTTTTCAAATTAGGTTACGCATTTTCTAAAATTTGGAATTTTTACAGTCGCAAGTGTTGTCGCTCAATTTCCTGAAAGTTACTTCCGCGCCAACTCATTTCCACGACATCGTAATGCCGACCTTCTATTTCATCTATGGCACGTTTTTCGGTATGATATATATTCGCATTGCATGTTTTTAACAATCCTTTTCTTAGATATTTCCTCGACAATCATTTTTCTCAACATAAAATACTCATAAAATTGGCCCAATTTAGCATTAGGGTTGTTCAGAATTAGAGTTAGTGTTGGTTAGAATCATATGTCGGGAAAATAATTGTCGAGGAAATGTCTTGTGTAAGAAAGGATAGTAAAAAACATGTAACATCAAATATATGTTTTATCGAATAATGTGCTATAGATGAAATTGCATGTCGATGTCGAGCCTGCAACTTAAGGTGCCTGATGTTGCACTTCACGCGTTAGCTGGTAATTTAGGAACTTAAGGCAAGTTTAAATTTCAGGCACGACAATACAGTCAATGAAACCCAGCTTTGGTACTCGCAAATAAGGTAGGGCAAAAAAAAAAACATTTAAAATGCATTTTTGATGCATATAACGCGTAATCACAACGAAATTAGAAAAAAAAATCCTCAAATATTTCAGCGATGAAATAGTGTCTTATAGAGCAGAAACGATGAATAAGAGCAAATTAAATGTGTCGAGTAGCGCAGAAAAGAAATATCAAACTCTTTGTATATTATAAGTAATAAATAAACGCCTCCGAACATCCGAAATTACAAGGAAAAAAGAGCGCACGACAAATTTCATAAATGAATCGAATTTAAGAATCGGTGGCTAGTATTTTCATATGATTGATTTCTAGTATAATACCCCGATCACTATTCAAGATCACGGGAGTATTAATTAATAATACCCTGACCGTATGTGAATTAGCGGGGCTGAAAGTCCCGCTAATACCCAACGGATCAGGATATAATTATTACTAATTTATTGTAGTGAGAGGTGTATATTCATGTTTTTATTCTCATCGTTATGTATTCTCTAGTCACAACACCGTAACCCTAAAACCTTCATTTTCAAGAGATTATTATCGACACAAATAAGAAAAATCAACAATTAGCAAATACTTATAACTTTCACAGCGTAGTTTTTATGCATTGTAAACTGAAGAACTCACATTTTTAACAATATCCTCAATCGGTTTCTATATCAAATAACTTTAAAACCTTTTTTTATATATTTAAACTATATGTGTATTAAATAAAAAGCTTTAAAATACATAATTTATCTCTGCAAGTATAAAACCAAGGTTTAGAATATAGTCGTCTAAACTAAAATTATAAGATTATCATCATTTACACGCAAGATTCGAGAGAAGAACAAATAAATAAAGTAGAAAACGGATATTTTTTGCCAATAGAATCATTTAGTGGGACATAACGGTACCCTAAAAAGTGGTAAAGAACATTTATTAAGAATTATTAATAGGTAACAAAATAAAATAAAATAAAAATTCAATATTTTCTCACCAAATTGTAAACTTGCTAAGGGAATGCAATAAGATGCAAGGCAATCATTACTAGCAATAAGGTCATCATCCCAGACAACAAATCTTTATAAATTCAGATTAACAAACAATTTTTAATGTTTTTTTATTTAAAAGAATTATAACGAAGCATTAATTGGTCTTAGTTATTTACCTCAAAAATACTAAACTCATTTCTTCGTAGTTAAATGTAAATTTAAGGGTTTTGTTCCACGTAGGGTTAAAACCGTTGTTGGATATGGTGCTAGTTTTTTGTTTAATAGCTTCGGCTCCAGGGACAAGCAATTCTACTTCAACAAATGGATCAATTATCTCACCCTTGGGGGAATCTTTTGGGAGTTGTTGTGCAGAAATTATCTATTCAGTCAAAAGAGAAAAGTGTGTTAAGATTTATAATTCAAATAAGGTCAAATTTATCAAATTGACATACTTCAATTGTCAAAGTTCGTGATGTATTTATATCTGGAGACGCATTGGGATTGCGCAATCGCTCAGGTTTGAGTACATAACCGCATCCGCCATTGACAGAAAACATAGCTTCATTGATTTGCATTCCTAGGTCTTGAAATAACCCAATATAAGATTATATAAAATATCATAAACGAAAAAAAAAAGTCAAAGTCTGAACTAACCAAATTTCTGCGAATTTAAAGAAACCAATTGGTTTCCAACCATCCATTGATGATGTGGTTCATAATTTGACGAATCTACCCGAAAACCCCACGGGTATATACGTGTTAAATGGCGAATATTGTGCCGAATATAAGCAGCCTTGTCAGGTTTCAAAAGCTTTGAAGAAGCTTTTTCGTTAAGCGAAAACATTTCATAGTACTTCAAATTATCTACATATTAATAATTTATTAATTTTTTAGAAAATATTATCCTTAAATTTATAGTTTTAATAAGCATACCATGATCAAATCCTCCAAACTTAACAGAATTACAGTAAACTATCAAGTTTGAAAGAGCTTCTGCAACTTTCACTTTGGTCGTTTTTTTTTCTTTTTCTACTACATCTATTGAATAGAAGAATAAATTCTTAATAAGAAATAATCTTAATAATATAATATTAATATATGAATGTATTAATAGATGTTCCCAAAAAGACATACCTTTAGGTGATTTAAAATCTGCCTCAACCTCAGACTCAGGTTTAGCGTCAGTAATTGTGTCGACCCCCTGAATATAGAGATTTAAATTAATATATGTGTACGTTGGTAATATTTGATAATCAAGTATTTATAAGAATGATCTATAACTTATAGCAAATGCTTACTTTTAATATTATTTTGTACATCAAATCTTCAGGACTCGGTAATTCTGTTTCGTTTTCCGATAAGAACTTAGTGACAAGACATTCACCCAGAGTGTTAGATAAAATAGAAGCCATTTGGATTTGTTGTTCAATAGAACAATGAACCTCAAGCGATATTATTATTGGATAAGGACTATATTTGAATGCGTAGGTACGGATTGCCGAAATAACATCTTGAAACTTGATTTTAGTTGTCCTAATTTATATTAAAATTTGTCACTATACTATAATATAACAAATGACATACAAGTATAAAAATTTAATTACAATGTATGTCCATGGTAAACAATGGGACCATCAGGTCCATCCCAGCAATCGACTATAAAAGAAATCAATATGATTTATAAGTAATATATAATAGTATTCTAAAGTGCATTACAAATATAAAAAAGTATAATTTATATATGAGATAAATTTATATTCATACTTTCAACACAACGAGATCCTTCCCGAAAGGCACGAATGTATCCTTCGACTGAGGATTTACCTTTCAGTTGATTTCCTAGAAGATATCTAAATGATAAAATAAATCCACAAAAAAGAATTAGTAGTTAATTTAAAGTAAGAAAAAAATGGACTTTCAAATATTATTATAACATACGTATTGTGTGAAGAACTGATGAAATAATGACTTAATGGTTGTGACATGTCTTGAAAAACTTTGGAATGCTCTGGAGCAAAAATGGAGTTGTCGCTGGACATGAGAAAACTGCAAAATCCTTCTAAGTCCATCTCTTTAACGTCTTTATCACAAAATTTATAATAAAGATAATCATATTCTTCTTCTTTCAAAGTGCACTAGCTCGTTATAAAATAATAATATTAGTCAAAGTATTCAACTAATAAATTCAATTAGACCGTGCAGTAAAAAAAAAAAAAAAAAGAAAAGAAAAAACCTTTTGAACTCTAACAAGGAAGTCTTTGAATTCTCGTAATGTCAAAATATTACCACGCTCTTTTGCCAGAGAATTAAATAGTTTATCCAAATCAACCCTTTGTTTAATTAACTTCACCAATCGCTGGAAATCATTAAAATCAAGATAACCATTCTTATTTTCATCTGCTTCCTATAATTAAGAAATATTAACATGAATTGAGATTTTAAAAAAAATATTTATAATTATTATTTAATCTAATTATTTAATCTAATAATATATGTATTAATACAAACATTAAATTTGGTCTTAAGCAGAGAACGTGACATGGATATATTCAAAGTATAGCATAATTTTGCAACATCATCTAAACTTAATTTTGAATCGCCATTTTTATCAGCCTCCTTCCAGTATTGGTTCAGCCATAAAGTATTCCGTTTTCTCAAATGATCTAAACCTCCAATTATATCTTTTCTGTGCAAATATAGTTTATTCAAATTTTCAATCCATATATTAAATAATTCTAAGGTCGGAGCAACTAAATGAAGAGTTTTATATTTTCCAAAATCAACATAAATGATGGTGAACCACCGAGGCCCAATATCTTCATTAAGTTTGAAATGTTCCCTATAACTTCGTATCGCATCACCAACTCGAATCTCCTCAATACTTTCAATGTCGACTAAAGAGATAGTGCGAGCACGAGAATTGTTAATAATTAAAATAAAGATCAAAATATTTTTGTCAAATCAATAAAAAATAGAAGTAATAATTACTTTTTCCAGATTTTTTGGAATTCCATAAAATTTGACCTTGATCAATGTCGATTTTGAAAGTTTTTTGTTGTTGCTTTCCTGATGAAATTTTTAAAAGAGTGGTTCCTTCGACAAGACATGGCTCGACGATAATCTGATTTGTTTCATATTGTTTACTTAGATTAATTGGATCCATTCGTGTAAAATTTAATTTAAGCTATGCTAGGACGTTGTTACGATTCAAGTTTGATAGGTGACAATCAGAATTTACTGAGTTTACTGTATTATATAGAGTTTTATAGTGTTTAATCTTGCCATATTTGAGAATGAAGTGTAATAGTTATGCGCATATATAAACTTAGAATCGTACATTTATTTGTAACTTGTGTTACGTATATCTGAAATCATTGAAAAAGTTGTATAATGAATTAGCTCTTTGTGAATGGAATCTACAGTCTATAAATTTTTAGTTTATCTTACCATATATAGAATGTGTGCTATGTGAAATAGATTATCTTAGTGTATGGGATCTACAATTTATAATTTTTAAAGTTTTATCTTGCCATATAAGTGCATATATTAACTATTTAGATTAGATTTAATCGTACAGTTTCTTTGTAGCTTGTGTTATCCTTGTGCATGTTGTCATGAGAAGATTGTAAGTATATTACGGTCCGCTCTAATTGGGGCCTTGGTTCAAAATACTAAATTTGGTAACAGACCGAGGACGGCTCGTTTTAAGGCCTGTTTGCTTCAGCCAATAAAAATGAAGTTTTTATCTATCTGATAATTGCTTACCAATGAATGTTTTTCAAAAAAAGAATCAAAGTGCAGTAACGTGATCAAAAACATTTGCCCTGCATTAATCTAATTTAGGCCGATGATCTTCAAAATTCTAATTTGGCCGGAAATTAAGTTTTAAATTTTGAACCGAAAAAAAAAGAAATTAGGCCTGTTCGTGGTAAAGTTGGATCGCAAATATTTTTTCTTGTGAACAGCTGTGGCTTTATTAGCGTTAGTATATAAAGTTGTGTGTGGTTTGGTTTGGCTGCACCACAAGTCACGTTACTGCACTTTTGATGGTCGTTCTGGATGATTCTGTCTGGAACTTAATGTTTTTATTACACTAAAAAGTGAATCAAAAATGCAACTAATGCATGTTTGCAGACAAACATCAAGTTATAAAATTACTGAATTACGTTATTGATTAGGTAATCATTGATACATCAAAAAAACGCAACTATAATATCTATCACCTTGACTAATCATACTAATCATTAAATGTTCTTCACTATGCTCTGGACAATTACTAATTAATCACTTTACACTTTCATCACAATATGAATGCAAATTCTGAATGGTAAGTAGTAAATTAAAATAAAATTAATTAGTAAATTTGAATATATTATTTTTAATTTACATTAATAAATAATTTTAATAGAAAAATGATATTTAAAAATAATTTATTCATGAAGATTTGTTTGGCGTCGATCCAAAATTGTTGATTCTCAATTAACATTATAATCGAACACAGCTCTGTATATATAGATTGGACGTCTTACTCGCGACTTCACGTGACCTGCACGAAAAGACAAAACCACCCTAGCATAGGGATGTTAATCAGTCCCGCAGTAATTGTAAGCCGACTTTGAGCAGGATTTATAAAAAATTGGCATTTTTAACCGGTATTCGTCCAATTAATAAAGGCATAGAAAAATAATTTTTCTGTTACATTTTCTCCACACTGTTCGGGTCCCATCAAAACTACTCAAAAACTAATGAAGCGGGACCGATTAAAACATCCCTGCCCTAGCATCACCACCTTAAATTTCTCCAGCCATTCAGATTCAAGATCAGGTGTAATGTGAAGAAACGCGAAAATCAAACAACCCAAAAAATAGTGCTTGGCACAATCAAACAAATATTTGATAGTCAAATACTTGTGATCAAGTCGGACATCAAATCAACCAATTCTATATATTTAGTTTTGGTTAATCTGCGATCGTTTGACGTCCGACTTATTTGATTATCAAATTTTTGTTTGATAGGAACCTGTATTTTTGCAAAATATATTTATTATATAATAATTATATAATCGTTATATCTTTAAAATATTTTTTAAAGAAGATATTAAACATATATTAGACATATATTGAAAAGAATAATTTATTCACCACCCAGGTGAATTATTCACCCCCTCATCATTTTTTTTTAAAAAAAATGATCGAACCTAAGACGTTAGCAGGTTAGGGTTAAGTGCATTATATGTAAAATTATGTAAAGAATCCTTTTTGTTAGAACCCGAAGAGTGATTTCATAAGCAAAATGGTGAAATATTGACGATTTTTTTAAAAAAATTGGCTGTTTTGTTACACAAAGATAAATTCTGGAACAACTGAAAAAATGAATTGATAAGTTACCGAGCCGGCCAAACTTAGAAACTTATCGATTCGGTCATCGGCATTTTTTCAGTTGTTCCAGTATTTATGAAAACAGCTGTAACACAATTGACCCGGTTATCCGACTTAATCGGGTCAATCGGATCAACCTGACCTAAAAATCTCAACCGAATTACACCTGTTTTCATAAATTTTGGAACATCTGGTAAAAAAAAAAAAATTGACCGAACGATTATTTGACCGATTTGATAAGTTGTGATTTCGGCAATGTTCGATTACCTAATGATGCGTATATCGCTTTGCTAAATAAGTATATTCGTTATTGCTTCAAATATGGATATTTCGATTCAACTGTAGTTACTTCAGACAAGCTAGACATTTTCAAAATGTTCACTATAGACGAACAAGTTAAAAGTTCCTTAGTTGTTAGATCAACCGTATTAATATTTTCATCTGACTCATGCTGATTTTCTTTTTGATCTAGCTTATAATATAGTTTTAACTTAAATTGATTACAATTCTCATTTCAGTTGCAACAATTACTTGGCTGTTTAGAATTATAACTTACGCTATATTTTTTTTATTAGCGTCTGCTTTGTGTAAGACATTTATCATGATTATATTCGGAACTTTTTTAATATTTGTATTACAGCTGTTCTCATAAATTCCGGGTAAAATAAAATTTTGTTCGTTTCCCGAAATCTCTTCGGTTAACTCTTCGCCGTAATAAAAAATATATAACTAATCACGTCCTAAATAAAAGTTTACACTATCGTATAAAAACTTATCGAACCGACCAAATAATCATTCGATCAATTTTTTACCAGATGTTTCAAAACTTATAAGAACAGCTGTAAGACCGAGTTTTGGTCGGTTCGGTTCAGTTACCCGATTACAGCTGTTTTCATAAATTCTGGGACACTTAAAATTTTTCTCATTTCCCGAAACCTCTTCGATCTCATTCTAAGAATCACCTACCTTTTCGGAAACTACTTTGCTGTACTTGGAACTTCGATATGGAGGCAGCGAAGTAGTTTCCGAAAAGTTAAATGATTCTAAAAACAAGATCGAAGAGGTTTTGGGAGACGAGAAAATTTTTAGGTGTCCCAGAATTTATGAAAACAGCTGTAAAGCACAAATGGTTCAAATCATTACATCGGGCAGCCTGCGCTGTTTTTTTGTTTTTTTTTTTACAGCTTTTATCATAATTTCTGGGACACCTGCTCATTACCCGAAATCTTTTTGGTCGTTCGGTAAATTACCTAACTCTCCGGAAATTACATCAATGCATCCGGACTGAAGGTCCGAAGATAGCGATGTAGTTTCCGGAGAGTTAGGCAATTTACCGAACGACCAAAAAGATTTCGGGTAATGAGCAGATGTCCCAGGAATTATGATAATAGCTGTAAATCATATCAGTGATCATAACCGGCTGTAACTGGTTAATATTAATTTTGAAAAATTCTACTCGGTTAATCGGTTGATGTTTTTTTCTCGGTCAAATCACTATTTGAAAAATACTAAGTCGGGAACGATTACCTAAATGCAACAGAAAAATCCAAAATTGCGTTTCTAAATACTAATTGTATATCAATGACGCAATTTTGGTATCACTTTATTTTTGTCTCCGGGTAACAAACCAGACATAGGATATGATCTTGTACTCTTTTTGAATACAAAAAAAAAAATGCAACGACGTTCACGTTTAGTAATCCCGTGTTCGATCTTTCTTAAGTATCCATTGGACTTTTTACAAAAAACAGGAGTACTTAAAATTCCAATTTAAATGTTCCTTGCGAAATTTTACAAGCTTTTTTTTCTTAATTCTAACTCTAATTATGACGCGACTTTTTAGCCAATAGAATTTTACGCGTACAGATTTCAATCGTCATGTTACGCCTGATTTTATAATCCTTTATTTATTTATCATTATGCCCAAGTTTGAGACATATTTCGACGATTTGACTTCCTGTTCATTAATTGGCTTCTTAGAGCACAAACGTCCAACAGACATACAGAAAGCTTATAGTTTGTACTAGTGACTTGAATCGGCTGAGCTATAATCGGTTAACCGATCCGAACTGAATAAATTTCGGGTGACTGATGAGAAAATGTCAAAATGACGTAGGGAGAGTAAGGATCCGAAAAGTTCCGACAAGAAAATAAATGGGCTGCCGTCAATAGAAATAAGGCAGATTGACATTTTAAAAAAAATCAATGGCTTAACTTTCACAACTCATATCTCGATGAATTTCGAGGCTATCTTAATGATTTATTATTCAAAAGAAAGCATACGATCTAAACTTTCTTTTGAATATTAAATCATCAAGATAGCCTCAAAATTCATCGAGATATGAGCTGTAAAAGTTAAGGCATTGGTTTTTTTTAAAATGTCAATCTGCCTTATTTCTATTGACAGCAGCCCAAATGATCATAAAAGACGAGCAAGATCGAGACAAAAATTAGAGTAAAGCTCCGAAGGTAGTATAGATATTAATCTTAACCGGTTGGTAATCGGTTGAATGGA
>CAJVPU010002280.1:0-10916 GCA_910591775.1 Dentiscutata heterogama | reverse complement strand
AGGTTAGGGTTTAGGGGTAGTTTTATTAATAAAAGAGTATAAATGAATTTTAGTAGGTATTGTAGATTTAAATAGAGATTTCCAATTTTAGCATCAGCTAATTTCAGCATCAGCTGCTACAATTATTATATATACAAAACATATATAATATAAAGGTGTGGTGACTTAGTGAAGTGGTGAAGTTGTCGCATCCCCAAATGGCAGATTTAGAGTTTGGACAACACTTTCGAAAAATAGCTCTGTATTATAGTTAATGGCTATCATTATCAGTTAGATTCTAATCTGTAATCTTGGTTATACCATCTAGAATGTGAGCTTTAGTGTAATAAATTCAAGAAATCAAAATAACTAAAAACCTGTTTAGCAAGTCTTGAGTCGGGAGGTAGCAAGACTTTTAATAGTACTACAGGAAGACTGAATTTGAAACCAAAAACTAAGATTGAAGAATTAAGCGACCAGGTTCTTTAGTAAGGAAACATACTAGCTAAACTGCCGGGTCGCCAAAACTAGAGAAAAAAGAACATATGCTCTGGAAGTATGTACTAGGGGAAGGGAGCCTGTAAAGTATATAAAGCCTGGGCAAACCAACCCTTTCAGGTTGCTGGCTGGAAGTAAAGGAGACTAGTAAAGAATTCAAAGAAAAGAAAAATCCGAATGTGTGTACCAGGGTTGTGTGAACTTTATAAAAGCAAGAAGTAAGTAATGGTAGAAGTAAAGTATATAGGTAAAGCTATGACGTAAATTACTGAAAGTCTAGATAGCCACCTATATGTAGGATATATACTAATATAGCAGGATTCATCTTTAAGAATAAATTAGTTCTAAGGTTGTATACAAGTTGTTATTAGGGATTCTCTACTTGTGAAAATAGAAAATATAATCAGAGAGTTTAAATAGACAACTTCATAGTTTGGGTTGTAGATATGATAGCTAGTATAAAACCCTTAGACAGACTATTTAAATTAGGCACCAAAAGTGCATATGTGGCTAGTTGTACTCTTATTGTAATTTTAAAATATTAGTATTCTTAATAAAACAATCGGATGCTGATATGACCAAAAGAGATCACCTTAAAAAAAAAAAATATATATATATATATATATATAATATATCTAAACTATAATATTTAGATACAGTATTATCTGGTTGCTTTTCGAATATCTAAATATGATCTGTTGCACTGCACTATGAATAGAACAGAAGATATTGTCAGCCTTATCTAAGAGCCAAAACTTAATTTTTTCTATCTAGATCTTGGCAAAAAGGCTTTGACAAGTCTGTTTTTTTATTTAATAAAACCAAGAAAAACAAAACAATATTGCAAGAAAAAGTAGATAAAAGAAATAACCAAAAAGGTAACTATAAAGAGAGAAAAATCAAAAACCTAAATGTAATACTCTAAAATAACTATAGAAAAAAAAGATAAAAAAAAACAAGTAAGACTCAGACAGGGCTAAATAATGCAACAAAAGAAATATAAAAGAAAGTATACTATTATAACTTATACAAGGCTTAAAAAATTATATAACAAATATAATATCTATATATCTCTACTATAGAACTTTGCCTTAATATATTAGTTTCTTTCTAACTATATAATCAAATTTGAATAAATCTTTAACCAAAAACTAGTTAATAGGCCTTGTCATGTGAAGTAGTAATGTGTTTGTTACCAAACAAAATATATAGTTGCAATTTATCAGATTAACCAAATTTGAAAAAAGTAAACAATATCATCTTTTGACAAGAGTAAGCTGTTTTGCCTACTTTTTTCAAAAATTTTGTTGTAAGCACAAGTGAGTAATAGTAAAGAGTATAAACCTTGTACTTTTCTTAAAAGAAAGTATATATTTTTTTAAAAATAATAAGACAAGTAAATCTGAGTATACTGCTAATATTCTTTTTGGTAAATAATAAACTCTAAACTTGTTAGCAAGTAGCATATGAGAACTACTTCTAAATAACAAGTGCTGTTTCTACAGTAAGTAATAGGCTCTAAACCTATTAACAAATAGTATATAAAAACTATCTCTAGATAATAGGCATTAGTTTATAGTTCTTGTTAGTCTTATATTCTTTTTTTCTAATATATGGTTTTTGTTAAAATTTTTTGTTTTAAAAAGTTGGTCTAAGAGATTGTCAGAAAGAGTTGATTAAAATTATAATATAAAGTATAATATAATATTATAAATATTATATAATATACTAAGTTATTATATTTCTTATTAAAAATTATATATATTTAAAAAATCCATAAAATTTTAAATTTTAAATATTTTTTAGTTTTCAACTCTTTTTAAAAATTTCTTATACCAAATTTTTTATAAAAAAAACTAAACTATGATTATTTTATATATACTATATTTTATAAAAACAAAACTTTATTTAGCTGCTATTAAGTATAAAGTCTATTTACTAAGTATTTTGTTCTTTGAAATAGAGTTGAAAAAGATAACAGGCAGATACCTAAGTGAGACACCTTGGTGAGCTATAGTACTATTAAGCAATGATATAGTAGGATACTTTTAGAGCTTTGTTAATACTATGAATATAAAAATAGAAGTAGATATTTGGTATAATAATATAATATATATATAGTATAACTTTTTCTAATTCTTTGGTTTTTAGTATTTCTTTTCTACACTTCTTTGGTCTTTTGAAATTTTAACAAAAGTAGGCTTTTCTGTTACCTCCCCAAAAAATCAGTGCTTAGCAATATTGCTAAATATAGTCAATTGGGCTTTTTTAAACTAGAAACATGTTTATTAAAATAGAATCTCATATAAGTAAATTTGGTTAATACTTGCTAAACAAACAAGGATTGCTATAGAAGATAGTTGGAAGAGGTACATGATAAAATTTCTAACAAGATAAAAGTTTTATTTTTTCTTTTTCTTTTTTTTTTTTATTTATATATAGTATTAGATTAGATTTATTTTATATAATTTATATAATTTTTAAAGTCTTGTATAGACAAAATAGTGCTGTTATGGTTATCTTTTTTGTATCTTTTTTTTCTTTTTTTTCTGTTTTTTTACTTTGTTTTTGTTTTCATTTAGTTTAGTACTTTCTTTCTTTTTTATTCCTTTTATTTTGTAAATTCCTTATTATTTATTGATAAAATTTTTTTACTTAGAAGGCTAGAAAAAAAAGATTAAAAAAAAAGATGATTATAACAGATTAGTAAACCAGGTTAGTGATCCAAAGTAATTTTATCTGAGATAAACCAAATCTAACTAGTGAAACTAAAATTACTTTTGATAGATTACATATAGATGTTTTTATAGTAATTAGATAAGCTATATTTCTATAGTATATAGATATTTCTATAATATAAAAATTTTATTTTTAGACTAAATTTAATATCAATAAAGTATTAGAATTATAATATAATTGTTAAAAAAAAAAAAATTTTTTTTAAATATTTTTTAAAAATATAACTAATAAAAACTATTATTTTTTATTAATAATAACTAAATTATTAATTAAATTTTTAAAAAAGATTATAAATTAAAATTATAATTATTTAAAGCTATATATATATATATTTTACCCAATTAGAATTAATATATAATATATCTAATTAGCTAAAAAGCATTTATATATATTTCAAATTTGGTATATTTGATATAAAATAACTTGGTATATTATAGCAAACTTTACAAAAAGCTACTATTTTTTAATTATAAATTTTTTTTAATTGATATAGCTTTTTAAATACAAAAAAATTTTAAAAAATTTTTTGTATATTTAATAGCTTTTTGTTTAAACTATTAAATTTTCACTCTTTTATATAAGGTAAAACTATTAGCAATACTATTAGCTATTTTTACATTCTTTTAAAACTTAATCATTGATATCTTTACTAATTTACAATTTGTTATCTTTAAATACAACAACCTTCTAGCTTTATTACTTCACTTTTTGAAATAATTTAAATTCAATACCTAGCCTATCTAGTATATACTTCTTAATATCTTTAAAGTTTTTAATATCCAACTTTCTTTTTACAAATTCCAAGCCCACTTTGACAATCTTTTTAACAATTTTGCAGATTTACTTGCAAATAACTATTCTATCTCACCAACTTTACAATTTAACTATATTAATCTTTATAACTTTTTTTCTATTTTGCAATAGAACAAAAACTTTATCAAAAGCTCTACTAAACAATTTATTAAATCAATCTGCAATACTTAAAATATTTCTTTATAGTTCTTACAACATCATGCTTATAAATAGTTTCACATTTTCTATTTAATTGACTAGAGTATTTTCTGGCTATATTTTAACAATAATTAAAAAGTATCATACAATTTTACTAATCCCAAACTAAACTATCTAAAATTTTTTAAAATTAAAATATTTTTTAATATCTTTCTAATATATATATATTAGTGATACAAATTAAAAATTGAAAAATTAATTAGTTGGCTTAGTTAACAACTAATCAATTAAAAAATTTTTGTCAACTTATATTAAAATTAAATAAAAATCAAACAAAAATTAAATAAAAATCAAATAATTGTTTAGTTGACAACTAATTGATTGCAAAATTTTTGATGATTTGTATTACTAATATATATCTTTATTCTATTTATCTTTTTATATTTATATTTTTTAATTGCTTTTTATATAATTATTTTGACACTCCTCTTACTAGTATTCTTGCTCTAACAATATTCTTGTAATTCAAACTATCAATAGTTCAATATACAATATTGATTTTAATACTAATCTTAACCTCTCAATATATTAATTAAACAATCTAATATATACTATTGCTTTATACCTCTTCTTTAATTCTTCTTTATTGCAGCAATATTTTTACTTTTTTTACTCTATACTTAAAGGTCTCATATCTATTGCTTTAATCCAATTATTGAAAACTTTTAAAATTTTTTATTTCCAAGTCTTTTAACTTATTATTAAGATACTTCTAAAAATCTTTAAACAATTTTATAACAATATTTGGATTCTATACTGCTTTAACTTCTCTCACTGAAAAAGAACCTAACAAATCTTATTACAAATTAATACCACATCTCACATATCTTTACTCTTCAAAAATCACAGAAGCAAAATTACTTATACTTATAGCTGCCTTTGCAACTTTGCTAACCAACAACATTCTGATTCTAATACTAGCCCCCCACTTGGACAAGCCTTTCTTAAATACAATATTTGGTTCACCTTGTGAATCAAATATAGTACACCTATTAACCATATTTTAACTATCCAAATCTAGATAAGTCTTGACCACTTTAGTAGGTTTAGGTCGCAGATAAATTAGTTTGAGCTTCTATTCTTGCATGTAATTTATATTTATTTGTTTGTATACAAATTAAATTTTTATATAGCTTTTATGTAATTACTTATATAAATTATTTAATAAAGATATGAGCAAGACTTTATCTTAATACCAAAAAAAAAATAAATAAATAAATAAATAAATTTTTAAACAATTCTTTTGTTTTTAAAAATTATATTGGTTTAAATTTATATATAGTTTAAAATTTTGCCGCTTAATCGTATATATAAAAAAATATAACAAAATTTGAATTTAGTAACAATTTAAATTTTATTAATAAAATTTAAATTCTAAAAAATTGGCATATATACAAAATTGTATTAAAAACTCAAATAAATTATAAAAGTTGCTATCAAATTGTATTTTTGTGATGAATAATATATAATAATTATAATCAAAATACAGTAAAAAATATTGTTTTTAAATATTCTTTTATTCATTGTTTAATAATTGTTAGTTATTTCAATTTATACGTATAATACGTACAGTACAAAAAGTTGTGTAATACAGTACGTACGTCGCATTTTTCTAAATGAAATCTCTTTTTAGTAATTAATATGGAAAGGTTTTTTTAAAAAAATTGTAACCATAAAGTATACCTTTTAGTAAGTGTATATACATATATGAAAATGATTATACTTTATAGTACAATGGCATACAGTATTTGTTTTTGCCATGTCGAACACAGGTTATTATGATAGTCTTAACTTAAAACATAGTTACTATTATAATTTAATACTAGCACTATTCGTATTACCACAATCTGATTTGTTAAAAGCATTAAGGTTTTTTGGTCATATAAAATTTACACTAAACGTTATAGTTTTTATCACATGCAATGAAAACAAGAAAAAAAAAGGCTAAACTTAAAATTTTAACGTTAAAGGTAACCTATTTGAAAAAATGTATATAGCCAAATATATATTAGTTATTTGTTTTAATATAACTTAAGAATGTCACACTTTAAAAGCCAAACAATTGATAACGAATATAATTTAAGTAACAGTAAAAAATGAAATTACGTAGGAAATTTTTTTTTTTTTATTCAGTCTTTATCGTTATTGGGAATTGTAACATCAGACAATGCAAAATAGATAAATAAATATTAATTGATTAAATTATTTTGTTTTTCTAATAGAAAAACCCTCTTGTGTAGTGAAACATTTGAAATGTGAGCAAATTGGTTAAAAGTGCATCCAATTTAGTAAATTTATGACATCGATATTGAAACATTCAACATAGGTGCACAGACTCCGAGTCAGTCTCGGCGTAACTCATACCGAACAGGGAAGTGTTCAGATGTTTGACTGACCTCTTATTAATATGAGCCAGTTAAAAAATTTAACGGTACATTCAAAAGACAAATTAGGCCTATTCAAAGTGACATTTTTGCCACTCATTGAAATAGTATTATCGTCACTCGTTATATAACAAATAATATATGGATATTAGATAGAACAAAGCCACTAAAAAAAAGTAATAATGTGCAGAGACAAAAATCACATTACCTATATTGGTTTGGTTTTCACAATATCAGATTATTATTATTTTACCTCCTTTTCCTACATATGTGCGTTATTCATTTTACTTAATGCAATATTTATATTATTATATCAGTTATCCGCACCTTTTGGTTCTCACACCGCGTGACCAATAAATAATTTTCAGCATCGTTATACCATAATTAGGTGTTAATCATAATGTTACGTCGTGTACTTTGAACAAACCTGATAACAGGATACCATCATACAGGTTTAATTAAATTGGTATTTATCGCTATATGTTTTTTTTGTACATACGTACGTACAGTACGTAAATATACATAATACGTACTGTACTTAAAAGTTTTTTTTTTTTTTTTTTTTCTTTTTTCCTTTATGCAAGGAATTTTAAATATTGCGTAACCTTGAGAAGTTGGTTGAAAGTTGTACATGTGATACGACAAAAATCTAAGGTGGAATTTCTCCAGAAAATTTGGAATTATGTCTTAACACAAAAAGTACAACAGACCAATTTATCATTAAGTTTTGTTGCCACTTGAGGAAAAGATGATCCTGTCAATTTAGGATGTACTACCTTTTGCGGGTTAGAATTAATACTTATTAGTTTGCATATTAGTGTCAGTATTGATATGTATGTGGTAATAGAAATTATCTTTTTTATTCATAACCTTAGAAGCAACTCATATAAGCATATATTAATATACTATACTAAAATGGTAATTAAAATTTTTTTTTGGAGTATAAATATTAAAAAATTCAATTCATTTAGATTGACAATGGAACGTTAATCTCCTCTTTGTAAAGAACCACTCTTGGAGATTTCGACATTTTATTTAACCTTAAATATTATTTTTTTGTAATAATAATTTTATAAGCAAGTTTTTTTTGCTTTAATTCCTTTCGAATTTTAAAAGTAAAGTTCGTTTAATATGCTTAACATGGAAAGCAGAATGGTAGAATTTAAAATAAAAACAATAAAACTGTGGTTTCTGAGGCGGGTATGTGTATATTATTATTTTCGGTGGCCCCTGTCACTTAATGAGCAAGACTTTTATGTTGTCTGATATGTCACGTTTATGTGTTAATAAGAAAACTTGACTCTTCTAAAGTATGAAAAGATGGTTGAGTCGAAATGGACTCGTCTCTTTATCATTACTTCCATTGTCCAGACTTTCATTACCATAATAATTCAGTCGCTTGTTGTTGGCCGAAACCAAAATGCCTCTTCATTTTTTCAAGAAATGTGGCAAACTGAATATGGAAATAGCCTTCCTAATCCTGCTGCTTCCGAATGCAAAGCAAATATTGTTGGACGTATGTACAATATTGTTGGAGAAAATATTATAATCCTACTTTCCAATGTATTTTTATTATTCTTTTGTTATGATGCGGTATGTTTTCATTCCAGTGTCATTATGTGTATCGTGACGTTATCGTGATTTTAACAAGTTTTATTCTATTTTTTTAGATTTTCAATCAAAATACAATACAAATAATAACTGTAGTAGTAGTAAACTATGCGATAGGAATAGTCGCTGCTGTATGTATTTATACATTAATAAATTATTACTTTCTACCATTTACTTTTTGCGAATTATTTATATGTAAAAAAATTTTTTTTTTAGATACAAATCGTAGAAATTCAGAGGTGGAGAAACCAAGCAGTTGATTGTGTACTTGGATTCTCAAATTTCAGCTTTAGGGTTGAATTATATGAAGTACCATCAATAGTAATACTACTACTATGTGCGACAATGATGGGATTTTTTACTTGGAAATTATATCAACAATTTGGATGGAATATTTACAAAAGAATTGGTGCTGATCGTAAAATGCAAAGTAATATCTCTTTATCAAAAATTTTTTTTTTTCTCGATTTGTTATTGACCATACCTTATTAATTAATTAATTATTATTATTTTATTATTATTATTATTATTATTATTATTATTATTATTATTATTTTCTTTCAGAAATTTTTAGGTCAATGTTAATTTTTGTCATGCATTTGAAACTGGATCTCTTCTTTATGGTGGTTTTGTCCATAGTGGCTTGTGTAGTACTTTCGCAAAATGACAAGCTCAAATCAACATTCTTATATTGGTTCCATGTGATTGTAACAGTTCTAATATTTATTTTACAAGCTCTCGCTTATCATATGGTAAGATTTAATATTTGTGTGCAAAGTTTGTTATTATTATTTGAGCAACTTATTAATTATGTTAAACATTGAAAAAAAAAAGTTAAGGGAGGAATCCCATTTAGGAATGAAAATATTTATTGGTTTATGGTTAATACCGATTGCCGACTTTATAGCTCTTCTCGTAAAATCAATTGGTACAAGCGCACAAGATAGTTGGTACTTTTTCATAATTTTTAGTAAGTTCTCTTTACAAATTTTCTCATTGTGTAATTTTCGAATTTCTAGAGTTCCAAATATTAATGATCCTTAATTATCTTTAATTATTATTCTGTTTCTTTAATATCTAGTTGTTTTTGGTATTATAATGGCATTGGTGAGCATAATATTATTTTTAATTTTTGTAGATTAAAACTTGTTTAATTTTTTATTCCTTTTGAATTTTATTTAATTAATGAAATATTATCTTTAAAATAGTTGACACTAATATGGTCAATAATAGTATTAAACAATTTTGACAAAGGATTGAAACGACATTGTAATTATCTCTCTTTTTAAATCTTTATTTTTGTTTTTAATTTCTGTTTACATAATACTGATAAAACAATACAACCAATTTTTTGCAGTAACGACCGGTATAGGTAATATAGAACGTCCGCCGGTTACGGAACAAACTTCACAGTCTCAACCTTCAGGTCGTTGGGCAATTGATGAAGAAGATTGATCAGACATACCTTTCAAATTTAATTTTACATCATTCATTCATCCAAAATTTCAATTCAAAAATTTACACACAAAATTATTCATTAAACATAATACCGTAAATACATTCTAACCTGAAAAATTACAATTTTAATCTTATCTGTAACTTTAAAGGTTAAAAACAAGAACTATTGTAATAAATATATTGTATATTAGTCTGTTTCATTTGTCTTTGATCGAATTGTGTATCAAAATTTCTCACGTGCATTTTGAAATATAAAAAATGAATTTGATCTACATAAAATTTACTTAAATATGAAAGGATTAGTTGATTACACTTCATCTTCGGATAATGATAGTGAAGAATCAGATCATGATATTAATCAAAGTAAAAAACGTGAGGAAAAGATTGAATAATTTGATCACTAAAATTTTAAAGAGTCATTACCTCATAAAACTCTTCTTGCCGAAAATCTTTTGCTACCTTGTTAACGTGTTCCAACAATGTCTTCAACTAAATTATACACATAATAAATACCAAGAATTCATTTGAATTATTAAACATTCTAAGATTCTAATATGAATTCTTATATACCTCATTAACTCCTCTACCAACTTCTAAAGCAAGAAAAGATCTAGTTTTTTCGTCATTAGTTAAATTACTAATTTCAGAAAATGATAAAGAAAATCTAATAAATAAAAAAAAAAAAAAAAAGTAAATTTAGAATTTATTTTTCTGAAATGATTTAAATAATTAATTTATGTTAGATCATTTTCATTTACCGTTTTTTATCCTCAAATCCTTTTCTTAAATTATCCCAAAATCTTTCAATTTGAAAATATTTCAAAAATAAAGGTCTAGATAAACTAATATGTAATGTTTCTGGTGTGTTAACGGGTTGTGTCACATCATTGCGAAGAAATTTAAATTTTGTTTCATCATCTATATCATCATAATTATTACTATTATTATTATAATAATAATAATCATCATCATCAATATATGAAATGATTTCTATATCATCATTCGCAGCATTCTGCGCTCAGATTTTCATTTTCCGAAGTAATGACTTGAAATCCTCGGGGATAACGACTGTAAATAATGAATGTAAATAATTATGATTTTATAACCTTTATAACTTTTATTAAAAATTAGTCATTTATCGATATTAATAATAATTTTATACCTTCCATATATACATGCGTTGCCCAATTACCTTCAACATGTGGTTTGGTTCGTATTCGCCCTTGATGACTTGAT
>CAJVPU010002279.1:0-10919 GCA_910591775.1 Dentiscutata heterogama | reverse complement strand
AAAATCTAAGTAGCGAACAAGTAAACAGTAGTATAGAAGATACAGCTGATACAGAATCTGAGATGAACTGTGTCTGGGAGAAGATAGCTACAGGAATAATATGCGCAGCTAATAAGAATATTCCTAGAAAAAAGGTTTCTAAAATAATCAATGCAAAAAGAGGAAACAAGTTTAAAAAATCTTGTTTGCACGAAGATATGATTAGGCTTAGCAAACTAGTGAGAAGTCTAAAGAAAAAAATTGGTCTGAGAATCGGGATAGATGACAGAGACGAGATTAACATGTTAACGGAAGAATTTAACCTTAAACATGAAACAAAAAATCCCACAAACAACATCATACATAGATGAAACCTGGCATGAAGATCTAGTGGGTTGGTGGAAACTACTAAGGGCAAGATGGATACAAGAAAAAGAAAAGGCCAAAAGAGAAATGATTGAAGAGCACATCAACAAACGTTGCGAAAGAATAACAAGAGAACAAGGAAAAATGCTGGCAAGCTTGCTAGAAAGGCCTTTTAAGAAAATTAAAATAGATCGGGTTTTAAGAGAAGAAAACAGTAGTTTTACACTCATTAATGATTCAGATAGTGTTAAGGAAGCAACAAAAGAACACTTCCAAAATCAGTTTAGGAAATGCCAGGTACAACCTAACAAGATAACAAATGAATGGGAGGAAATCTACAAGCCAATAAGCAGAATTAAGGAAGAATGGTTTAAGCACCTAAATGACCTGATCCAAGATGAAGAATGGCAAGAGATGCTTACAGAATTGAAAACTAAAACGGTCCCAGGGATTTCAGGAATAAGTTACACACTAATTAAAAAAGCTGGAGCAACATCGCAAAGTGTGTTTAGAAAATTTGCAGAGAAGTGTATATGTAAAGGAGTAATTCCAATTAAGTGGAAGCTTGCACAAATCTATCTAATCCCAAAAGGCCTGGATTGGGACTTTTAGTTAGACAATATAAGACCAATTGCACTTCTAGAAATGTTTAGAAAGTGTGTAACAAAAATCTTTAACAAGCGTCTAACCAGGACCCTGGCAGAGCACAGTATCCTTAAAGAGCCAAATTATGCAGGGCTTCCAGGCTACTCAACAGAAGAACCAGTACAGATCATTAACACAGTTATGGAGGATGCAAAGGAAAAAAGAAAAGAGTTGTGGGTGTATTTCAAGACATGCGGAAAGCATATGACTTCATATCGATAGAGATGCTAATGTTAGCCCTCAAGAGAATCAAGCTCCCTGCCACAAGTATTCAATTAATACATAACCTTTTCAGCAAAAGACAGATGAAAGTAATAGTACAAGATGGCTACACGTTACTTTTCGAGGCAGGTGATGGTATCGATCAGGGGGAAGTCATATTCCCAATCATATGGCGAATTTTTTACAATTCACTTCTATGTAGAATACAGGATGACAAGACTTTTGGTTATGAAGTTGAAACATGCATCCCAGAAGATATAACAACAGGGGCAAAGACTAAGGTCTGTGTAAGGCAGGCAGCTATAGCCTATGCAGACGATACGACTTGGCTAGCGAACAGCAAAGCTGAAATGGAAAGAATACTAAAAGTAGCAAATGAGTTTTATATGATCAATGACATACAGATAAATAGCAAGAAATATAATTTGGTAGTAATGAACTGCAAGGACAAAGACCATGAGGCGAAGTTGGTTTAGTTTAATCAAGACGAAATCAGAGCCACCAAAGATAGCATCGCGGTGAGAATGCTTGGTATTTGGTTAAGTGGGAAGTTGAAAGAATCTCTAGTAAGAGACAAAGCCAAGCAAATCGTTAGACAAATGACCTTAACATTACAGTGGAAAAAACTAACAATAAGCCAACTAGCATACATAAACAACATGGTCTTACTACCCAAACTCAGTTACATTTTACAAGTCAGTAAACTTAGTACTCAGTCAATTGAAAAGATCCATCAACCTTTCATAAGACTAGTCAAAAGTAAACTAGAATTAGCCCGAACAGTCAATAACAATATGATTTTGCATAAAGATTTGGGAGGTTGCAGATCATTAGAACAGGAAATTGTAACTAAACAGTTAATTGCCCTGCAAAACAGACTAAACTGTACGCAAATTGAAGGGCAAGTAACACAAATCCGGGTTAGAAAAGGGTTTTTAGATGCAGGTCTGACTAGTACAGTGTGGCAAACAGAAGAGAAAAAACAGCTAAGCAAGTTGTGAAAAAATAATTTGGCATGCATGATTTTATTAAAAGCAAAAGGAATAGATTTAGCAATGAGTAATCTAAATTCGTTGTGGAACATAAAGGGGACAGGTACTCCTTTGAGCAAGCTGCTATTAAAAGGGGATATAAACGGACTGACAAAAGATTTAAAAAAATTAATGATCTTTTATACATCACAAATTATTGACCATACGGGATATCAATTACTAACATGGCAGCAAATTAAGTTTATAAGAGAGAAGTCTAGTCGTGGCAAGAAAGCAAAGTGGTTTGAAATAATAGAGAGATTAGTACTACGAGATCAGCTTACAAGACAAGTTAAAGCTGAATACATTGAAAGCAGTCCAAACAAAAAAACTATTATCTACTCAGAAGAAGCAATTTCTGAAGACAAAAGAGTTAAGGAATGGGTACTATGTGAAATGAAGAACAAGAGAAGAAGGATATGCAGAGTGCGAGAAAAAGAAAAGACAAAGGTCAGATTAGAGGAGTTTGAGATCAGAGACAGAGAAAATGATGAAGAAGGCGGATCTAATTTTGGCTCGATTTTAGAGAAGATGCCAGAAGACAGCGACGGCTGCTGGAACAACAAAGATAGAATATTAACAAGCCTACCCAAGCCAAGTATAAAAGAAGAAGAAAGAAGGTACCCACTAACGACAGCCTTATTCAAAATATAGTACTGGCAATAAGAGGAAAAAAAGTAATGATGAAAGATCAGTGGCTATGGTTGCACTAGAAGAGTCATTAGAAACGAAGCTGATTAAGAGATACATAACTAGCCAGAAATACAGGAATTACTCCAAAAACAACTTAATATAAATAAGGAACAACCGGAAAAAACAATCCTCTTCTATACAGATGGCTCTTTAAAGACAAACAGGTCAGCAGTAGCAATGGAGGCAAGCTGGCTACGCGTCCGAGAAAACATGCCTAAAGTAATATTTGAAGGGTACTGTAGAATAGAGAAATGGCCCTCATCAACGAAGCCTGAGTTAGCAGCAATCCTTCTTGCACTCCTAACTGTCCCACAGGGGTGTGAAGTTAAAATCAGAACAGATAGTGCAACAGCAATAGCAGGGCTAATGAAGCAGCCTGGTTTCCAAGAGAAGAAGAAATGGGCAAGGTCAAAGAACATTAATATTAGAATAGGTATCTTAGAGATAGTTAAAGTTAAGCACATTAAGTTAGTACTAGAGAAGGTAAAAAGTCATAGCGGGGAGCAATGGAATGATAGGGCGGATATTCTGGCAAAGAAAGGGGCAGAGATTGGCCTGGTCACAAACGTAGCATCAACCTATAACAACTGGATAAGATTTCAGTGGCAATGGAAAGACATCCAAATCGAATCAAGGCCAAGAAAATTTTTTAAGAATCTTTTTCAAGCAAGGACAGCAGCAAGTTTAAGTCTATCTCACTTAAGCAAGTTAGAAGGAACAAAAGAGGAGGGGAAAAAATTAAAGTGGAATCTTTTTTGGTCCCATTTAAGTGACTTTACCAGTTACAAATGCACGTCTCTTAAGAAAAGCAAAAAGCTAAGTTTCTGGTTCAAATTAATTATGGACGAGTTGCCGATGCTGCGAAAGCTACAGCAAAGAAAACCAGAGATTTATAATGCAGTCGACTGCAAAGTGTGTAATAGTGGAGATGAAGAAACACTAGATCACATATGGGTATGTGAGGCACAAGAACCCAACTGGCAGAATATAGAAGCAGTAGCGACAGAGATAGTATGGGACAAATTGCCTGAAGAGACAAAAAGTAACTTAAATCTAAACAGCTTGAGAAAGATCTTAATCGGAACCAGCAAAGAAGAGAAGAGACAAGCTAGAGAAAGTCTAGTAAAAGGTTTATGTAGAAATGAAACATACAAGAATTTAGAAGATGCTTTAAAATCCAAGAAGATAGTGGACGAGTGCCTAAAGAACATTTTCTATATCTTCAGAAATGGGTGTTTTGATTTTATATGGAAGGAGAGATGCTACAAGGTAAACCAATGGGAAAGACAAGAAGGTATCACAGCGAAGCAGAAAAGACAAAAGACAAGACCAGGAAATACATGCAAAGGAGAAGAAAGCACAAACTGCCTGGTAGGATTAAGAAGACGCCCGTCTAAAGATGAAAGAGAAGATAGACTAAAGAGAAGTCAGCAGAAAGCAAGAGAGGTTAAAAAGAGGTGGGATGTTGCAATTGAGGAGATGATAAATAACGGTTCGAAGCCGTTCTGGTTTGGCTCTTGACGGGGCTGACAATGTCTTCTGCTCTATGCGTAGAGTAGTGCGACAGGTCGCATCTAGGTACTCGAGAAGCAACCGGATGATGCCGGACCTAGTTATTTTAGTTTAGATAAATAACATGTGAATAACATATGTAAAAGTAATTATCTAGTAATAAAGGTACCGACAAGACTGTCAAAGAGTTAAAAAAAAAAAAAAAAAAAAAAATAATCCTGTTTTAAACTGTTTTGAGTAAAATGTTTAAACCTAAACTAGTTTTAACTTTTCTAAACTTATTTTAAAAACTTTAAACTCTGTCTAAACTCTTAAACTATATCTAAACTTCTAAACTATATTAAACTTTAAAAATATATTTTTTAACTTGTCTAAACTTATTTTAAAAACTTTAAACTATCCAAATTTCTAAATTATATCTAAATTTTTTAACTATATTTAAACTTTAAACCTATTTTTTTTAACTAGTTTAAATTAATTTTTAAAATTTTTAAATTTTTAAATTAAAAATTTTTAAACTATATTAAAATTTTTAAACTATATTAAAACTTTTAAATTATATTAAAATTTATATATTAAATTTAAATTTATATTAAAATTTATTTAAAATTCTAATAAAAATTATATTTAATAATTTATAATTTTAATATAATAAAATTTTAAAAATTAAAATTTTATTATATTTTAATAATTGATATATTAATTTATTTTATATTACTTATAATAAATATTATTATAATATTATAGTCAACTCTTTTTATAATTACATAATTTGTTTACTTAATAATTTTTTTAAAAAATATGTTTATAAAGAGATTGTGCTTATATAAAGGTAGTTTTTTGTATATTTAATAGTAATTTGTTTTTGAGTATATAATATAATAAAAAGAAGTTTTTTTAAAATATGATTATAGAGAAAATAACTATAAAAGAGGATAACTGTATATATTTTATAATACTGTATATTAATAGTCAAATTTTAGATAGAGACCTATTTTCATGATAACTCTACATATAGCAGCCAATCATATTTTAGAATTATTACAATTTTTTTTTATATGTTCTTTATTTTTTATTATAAAATTTAACAATTTTTTGCTAATTTTAATTGGCCAATAGTAAGCAACTTACTATATAGCCATATGCTTGATTTTGATTGGCTATTTATATAGGGTCGCTATGGTGACCCATTACTATAAACTAATACCTATATTAATAAATCAAATATATAATAATTTAATTAAAATATAAAAAATTATTTTATAAATAATTTAATTTTATAATTTAATTAGTTAAATATAATAATTATTATTGCAAATAATAAATAAAAAAAATTTATATAGAGGGTGTGGTGACTTAGTGAAGTGGTGAAGTTGTTGCACCTCCAAATGGCAGGTCTAGAATTCGAATCCATACTATTAAAGATTTTTTTATTCAAATTTTAAATGTTATTATAAAGCTATATAATTAACAAATCCAGTTATTAAGCTATAATATTTGCATTTATCTTAATTTCTATTACAAAGTTATATATTATAAAATTTTACATAGTATGCAGTTAAGTTAGTTTGTATTACACTATTAAAATAATTATAAATTACTGTGAAAATTTTATAGTAAAATTTATCTACTTTTTTTATTTACTAATCTATTTAAATATATGATATGTATTATTTATAACATTCATCAGACATCTATAAATAATTTGTTAAACTCTAAATTAGATTTATAAATTATCTCTCACTACCAAAAAGAATTTTATAAAAATCAGCATAGCTAATATGTTGCAAATATTAAGAAAGTTTAACAAAGCTATCTCTTTTATATTTTATATAATAATACTATTATTTATAAATATAATATGGCTTCATAATTACTTTTATAAGCAAATAGTTTTATAATTATTATTTGTTTTATAAACAATTTTATAAAAGATTTATAAGCAGATTATAGCTAAAGTAAGCAATTAGCAATTAATACAATTATACAATTCAATTTTTTTTAATTTACTAAAAATTAAGCAATATTACAAATGATAATTAAATTTTATAAAATATTATAATTAATTTTTAATAATCATCAAATCAAAAAAATTTATCTATCTTAGATATGTATTTATATTATTATTTTTTTTTTAGATATTAAGGTGACTTCTATGGCCTGGGGACTTTTTTATTAAATGCAACATATGTTTTTATAATTACAACAAGAGTACATCAAGCCACATATGCACTTTTGGTGCCTAATTTAAGTAGTCCACCCAAAGGTTCTACACTATCTGCTGTATCTGCTCCCAACTAAAAAGGTACCCATTTAAACTTTCTGGTTACAAGTACCATTCGCTACACCTAATCCTGGGTATTATTCACCGTACATATGTGGGTTTTGCATCTACTCAATTAGATTTCACACCCACCTTAGGACTTACTAACCTATTTTGGCTAATCTATCTATGAAGTAAACCTAACAGAATGGTCTATGTCCTATACATGTATTCATCTGCATGTTTGGTAACTTCTTTCTAACTAGTACCTGCTATGCTGCTACACTGTGTTCTTATCTCACACCATCTTTTAGGATGCTGCCATTCCACAGCTACTCAAGTTACAACCTTCCTAATTAGTCACTCATTATGTACTCCTTGCCCTTGTAAGATTCACACAACCCTAGTACCCACATTCAAATTTTCATTCTTCCTCAGATTCTTTACCAGTCTCTCTTTTACTTCTAGCTAGCAACCCGGAAGGGTCAGTCTGCCTAGGCTTTAAGTGCCTTATAGTCTCTTTCCTCTTGGTATATGCTTCTAGAGTATATGTTCTTTTCCTCTGGTTGGCTGTTTAGCGGTTTAGCTAGTGTGTTCCTCTATTAAAGGACCTGGTTGCTCAGTTCTCTGATCTCAGTTTCTGGTTCTAAATTCAGTATTCCTGTAGTATCATCAAAAGTCATGCTACCTCCCAACTTGGAACTTGCCAAATAAGTTTTTGGTAATTCCAGTTTCCTGGATTTATTGTGCCAAAGCTCCCAATCAAGATGGTGTGACCAAGATTACAAATGTCTGGATTCAACTGATCTTAACATTAACTGATACAGATCTAGTTTTTTTAAAATCATCATCTATGGGATTCAAACTCTAGACCTGCCATTTGGGGGTGCGACAACTCCACCACTTCACTAAGTCACCACACCCTTTGTATTTATATTATTATATATATTTATTTATTATATTTATATATATGTGTATATATATAATTTATAATTTTGACTTAAAGGGCTTATTTATATATAAATTTTAAAGTTAAATTTAAAATTATCTTACTATTTCAGTCTGGGATTTTAGCAAATATATACAGTGTTGATTATATTCTTTATAGTATAAAAATGTTGATTAGAGGTTTCTAGATATTTCTATTACAATTGAATAATATAGTGTTATATGTTTATTAGCTAATTATATTATGACCTTGAAAATCAAACATTGTTAAAAATAAAATTCAAATATTCATTAATAAAAAGTTATTTAAAATTTTTCAAATTATAAAAATTATACAGTATAACCTGTCAAAACTGATGTGCATGGTGGACCAAATTTGTATCAGGTTTGACAGGTTATCAGGTTTGAAGAGTAAAATTACTATATTTAATTAAGAGATAGTAGATCAATTTTTTATCAGTTTTGACAGGTTATCAGTTTTGATAGTATTAGTTTTGACAGATTATACTGTATATACTATATACTGTATAATAATACACAAATATAGATAGATCTCAAGATTTAGTGATCAGATTTTTTTGATTTTGGGCTTGTTAAAATTCTCTCTCAAAGAGAAGCATTTTGGTAGTTAAATTATCCAAATTGGTCCAATAAACCAAAAGTTATTAAGTATTAAGTTTAAATACTTATTATAATAAATTCATGAAATTTAATTGGCTAATAGGGGTATCAGGTATGAGTGAGTGGGGGTTATCAAGAATTTTTTTTTGGTAATATATATCGATTATAATCCCCTAGATTATTATCAATATACATCACCCCTGCTGGATATAAACGTTAGTAATATATAACAGTATATAGCAAAATTTTGTTAAATTTTATCAAACTTTAATATAGATTTTCTCGATAACTAACAATTGAAATTAGTTAAAATTTTTACTGTAGATAGTATCGATATACATCTATAATGTTTAAAAATTTTAGCTAATTATAGTTACTAGTTCATGAGAAATTGCTTGTATATATTAGTTAATTTTTTAAAAAAAATTAACTAACGTATACAAGCAATTTCTCGTGAACTAGTAATTATAATTAGCTAAAATTTTTATATATTATAGATATATATCAATACTATCTATAGTAAAAATTTTAACTAATTTTAATTGTTAGTTATCAAGAAAATCCATGTCAAAGTTTGATAAAATTTAACGAAATTTTATAATAATCGTTAATAATCAATAATGATATATAACATTATATAACTATAATCGATATATAGTATTAAGGATATATATCGATATATAGCTAATAATCAATATATATCATAGAAAAAAATTGATTACAAATGATCCTAGTGCTTGTAATCGATATAAATCTTCAAAAAAAATTTCCTGATTGTAATCTCTTAGTAAAGATAAATTAGCTGATTTCTGGAAGCCCTTTTAGAGATAGTTCTCATATGCTACCTGCTAACAGATTTAGAGATTATTATTTACTACTAGGACAGTACCTGTTGTTTAGAAATAGTTCTCATATACTACTTTCCAATAGACCCAGAGTTTATCACTTATTAAAAAGAAGAGTCTATTTGGAAAAAACAGTTTATAACAAGTAATTGCTATTTGTTTAGTCACTCATTACTCTGGAAAATTTTTTCTTTTACCTGCTCACTTGTTCTGGCAACAAAATTTTTGAAGAAAAGTAGGCAAAACAGCTTATCCCTATTTAAAGATCAACATTATTTACTAGTTTCTTTTTTCGATCAATATAGTAGATAGCAACTACGTGTTTGGTCAAATTCAAATATGGCACTACTAGTTTGGTCTGGAGTTTATGATTAAGATACTTCTAATGGTAGCAGCAAGTGGCTTGAGATATGAGTTCTCGAATAGTGGCAGCACTTGGCTTAAAATACAGATTAGAAGGCTTGGCCAGAACTTCTAGTATTAAAGTAGTTTGGAGAGAAAAGTGTGAAGGTTAAGACAAAGCTTTATAATAGAGATATGCAATGTTGCAATTGTTATATAATTTTTATCTACTTGGTACAGATTATAATAGTGCTCTTTAGTGTGTAGTTTTTTCTTGTCAGGGTTATCTGACTTTCTTGTTTTTTTTTTTATCTTTGTTCATTTATGATGGAAACATATTTAGGATAGTGTTTTAGTTGTTTTAGATTCTTTTTATTTCTTCTAGATGTAGTTGTTCTTTGGTAAAAGTAGTATATATAATCCTTGCTTAGAAAAAAATAGAAGATAGATATTCTACAAAGATTTTAGTAAAAGAAGATCTTGAAGGTTGGGTTATCCTGACAAGGCATATAATAGTCAGTTTATTATTATAAGAATGTATTTGTCTTAGAGTAATGTTGAACATGGTGAGATACCGTGATCTCTGTATAGACTAATAGTTGTTATAGCAGGTTATATTGGACTCTTAGAGTCTGGTAAGTCTTTATTAAATTAGAATATTATGATTGAATAGTCAATTGCTATTGTAGCTTTTTACACAATCAGTTCATATAAATAAAGGCAGGATTGCTTAAAATAATAATAATAATAATAATAATTATAGTAATAATAACAATTATAAACTACCTTGCCAACAAAATAATAATTGCTTTAGATATAATCAATCTGGACACTTTGCATCAAATTGTACTGCCTCTTATTGCAATAATTGTTAACAAATAGAACATATGGCTAGAAATTGTCGATTAAATCAAAATTAAAAACCCAATAATAATAATAATAATCACAACAACAATAACAACTAGAATAATAACAACAATCAAAATAATAATAACCATAATAATAACAACAATAATAACTGTAATAATTAGAACAACAATAATAACAATAATTATCAAAATAATAATAATAATAACAATAATAGCAACAATAATCCTTCTTATAATAACAACAACAATAATAATAATAATAACAACAATAATAATAATAACAACAACCAATACCAACATTTAAACTAGAAGAGGTATCTCTTGAGGATAAGTATACTTAGAATCAAAATTCCTCATTCAATAAAGAAGAAATATTATCTCTTAAACTGTAGACAATTCTAGGCAAATTTGCCTAGAAAATTGCTATAAAATTGTTTATAATTTATTTTTTTTAAAATTTAAAATATTTAAATAAAATTTTTTTTGATAATATTTAAAAATAAGGATTATATGGGGGTGAGTCAATAGAAAAGGGACAAATCATTTTTAGTAATTTTTTTTTAATTTTTAAATTAAAATATCT
>CAJVPU010002278.1:0-10921 GCA_910591775.1 Dentiscutata heterogama | reverse complement strand
TGATAAGGATTATGATTTTAATAGAGAACCAACTTCTACTTATATATCTTCGAAGTTTTTGGAACTCAACTGAGTTATCTCTTTATTAACGCTAAAGGGTGGGTCTTTTATACTTTTCAGACTGCTAATTACAACTTAGCTATGTTCGCTATCTAACAAGTTTTCTATGGGTTTTTCCTTGATGTTGATTACTATGTACAAATTGTACATATGTTGAATTGTATGCGCTTACGTATAGGTAACTAATTGATTTTATTTGCTAAATGTTTGGGGTAATACATAAATAATAATAATAATAATAATATAATGTGAAAATAATAGTATCACTAATACAGTCTTCCTCCTCTATAATCACCTCCTATACAATCACAACTTCTATATAATCACACTAATTTTTAATACAATTTTTTTATTTAATAAAATACTTCTGTATAATCACAATTTGCCTATAATCACTATCACATGAGTACAGTATAAATAAAAAAATATATATATATATTATCCTTCTGTATAATCACATTAAGACAAATAATAAATACCGTGTCATTGTGAACTGATGCCCAGTGTGTTATTTTGAGACACATTTGTCCAAAGAGGTAAGATTTAACTTTTTAAAAAATAAAATTATTGTTTTTATTCATTAAAATTAAATCTTAGTTCTTTGGGAAAATGTGTCTCAAAATAACGCCCCAAAGACATTATTTCATAACAATATAGTAACACTTGTAATTAAATTTTTAGTGCAAACTTATCAGCAAAAGATAAGTCAATTTTCTAAACACGATTTTTCACCAATAAGTTCCACAAAGTCAGTACTATTAATTAATTAGCAAATCAGAAGCTCTAAATAGGGCCAATTATTTTTTGCGGTTACATTTATTTATTTTTAAAATAAATAAATATCGTAGAAAATTATTGGCCCCGTTCCAAGGTACATACATATGTAAGTGCATTGTGAAGGACAGATTTAGGCCATAAAACAAAATACAATAAAAACATAAAGCATAATTAAGGCTACTTAAAAGAAGTCGTGAATCTTACTGTCACTAGGATCTTCAGAGTATGGTTAAGTTGGTCTTTTTAATAATGGGGTTCACTTCTTTCTCCTTCAAGTTACATGAAACGGATGGGTTTATACATATTAGGATCACAGCGGGGCTTCGCTACTAAGTTTAAAATCCCATAAGCAATGACTATTTAGAATGTCGTGGAATCTGTGACTAAAGATAAGTAATTCATACTTAATCGCATGACTATAACTTTAGTTCCCACCACTTGAATGCCAAGTGTGTCTAGCTATTGTTCTTAATGGAGCTTTGCATCAAGCCAAAACCGAATTGGCATTTATTAAATGCCTTCTTCTGTGTCGATCAATGCGTATTTGAAGTCCTGAGTCATATAGCTTTGGGTCACGTTTTTCAGGACACGTTTCCCGTTACAACGTACGTAGCAGGTAGTGAAAGTGTTGCCCGGCTCTAAAATAATACAGAATAGCTTGGAACACCACTAAACTACTATCGAACAAGACCTAAAATCCCGAATTGGTAGGCTCGAGGCGTAGTTAAATTTGGTCCAAATTTGGAGACTTTGGATCTTGCGGGTCTGTCACAAGGATTTGGGATAAGTATCTAAGTATCTCTTTTTCTTTACTTTATGCTACACTATACTAATTTAATACTAATATTTTTGCTATGATTTCTCTTGGTTTTCAAGTATACCGCTTATTTCTAGTCACGTGTCTTATTTCAGCATCGAGTGATGCTGAAATCAAGAAATCGAATGACGTACGTATTTTGTAACAATGGAGTTGATCACGAATTTAATCGCTATTAGTTTTTATATAAAAGGGGGTTCGATTACTAATATGATCTTCCTCTCTTTCTCTCAACTAATTACAGTAACAGTTCGACAAAGTCGCAGAGACACGAAAATACGGGTATTACGAATGATACTTGTAACGAAAAGGGGTTTTAACACTGCTTGAATACTTCTACTATATTATTTTCGAAGTTTTGGTACCAAGAGTTGTGTTTATTTGAAGGGAATTTATTGCCGTTTTTATACATTATTTTTTATATAGCGTGATTACAGAAATGACAGTAATTTTCTATTATGCTAACTATCCTTTTGTTTTTCTATATTACTCTCTATTACTATTATTTACTTAATCATGTGGATGTTTTGTATGGTTGTGATTTATAACTATCCTTATAACTATCCTTATAACTTACGAAAATTTTTATGTTGTCCACGATTTTCGCGATTTCCATGATCCAAGGATTATTAGGACTGTACTACCTTGACACCGCAGACACAACCGGGGTGCAATTTACCCTTTCACAATGTACGTACTGTACGTACGTTGTGAGAGTGAAAACTGGTAAGGATTGGCACCAAGATAACTTGGGTCGTTTCGACCAATCGAATATATCTGACGAATCTGCCAGACCTGCTATATATGTCAGATACGACAGAAATGGCTGACATACGACAAATATTCCACCTATGACATAGAGCAGATACAGTGGAAATGGTGGAAACGGTAGAAAAGTGCAGAGTAAAATTAGTAACATGTAAAATATATTTAAACACCAAAATTCCACTGTTAATAACGGATCAAAAACTACGAAATAAATAATAGTAGTTCCCCAAGTGCCCTTTTATATATTCGACGTGTTCGTGTTTCGCTATATCATATTTGACTTGTCCCCGTGATTCGTTTTAGACCTGTTATCGTTGATTCGTTCAAAGTAAAAGAGAAAGATCGTATTAGTAATCAACTCCCTTTTTATATAAACATTGTTGCCAAATACCTACGTCATTGTACTTCTCGATTTCAGCATCCCTCGATGCTGAAATAAGTCATGTGGTCCGAAATTAGAGAACCGAAAGTCAATTGGAACCCAGGCGCACCTGAATAGTAGCAGAGATATTGGATATTAGTAGATAAAGTTAACAGTACAAAACAAGCAATAGTGGTAATATACAATTCAAGTACCCAGTGCTGGAATCTCTTAAGTTGTGACTGCCGCAATACACGTAGAGTACCATATTACTCGGACCAAATCAACCCAAGCCTACCGAATAGGATATAGAGAGATATTTCTGACTCTCTACAGTTAGGGCCTCATATCGAGCCTCCAGATTAAGGAGTTAGATTAGTTCCATTATTGAACCAAATCTCACCGTGACAACGTACGTACGTACATCTTTTAATTTTTGCCACAGAAAAAATATCAGCTTATTAATGTGCAGCCGATTGATATTTATAAACAACCAGAGAACTACCAAGAAATTAGTAAGAAAATTATGAAACGAAACGCTTGAAGAGGGATAAGTGGAGTGACGCATAGAATAGAAAAAAATTATCGAAAGTAATTTTCTTATTGTTAATCGTAATTCAACTTAAGTAAAATATTCACTTTCTCTTAAATTTAATATGTTCCTAGTAGTGTAATATATGAACCTTCGTTAAAACTTCCTGAATCTAGAAATAGACAAGATAGTACTGTATTAATAATTTTACTTTTAACCATACCATAATCTAATAAACTCGCGCATATACTTATCTAAACCCTTTCGCTGTCGTCGTTATAATGTACATATCTATTTTCATATGATCTAATATATACACAAACTGAGAACGCACACAAGCTGAAGCTTTGAAATCTAGAACAAATAGTAAAATGTTAGTACCATCTAAAAAAAAAAAAGTATAAAAGATTTTTTTTCTTTAACTTAACCCACATTTTATTCGATTTTAACCCCATTACGAATTTTGTATAAGCGTTCTACCTTCATACATAAGTAATTGAAGTTTTATGTCTTCAACAGTGCATTTATTGTTTCTCTATAGTTCTGTGTCAGAGATATTGTAAGTTTGACCAAGGACCCGAGACCCACTAGCAGCTAGGTAAAATCATAATATTAAAGAAATTCTTAGGTGGCAATTCCATCTATGATTAAGGCCGAATCCAACAATAATGTTCAAAATAATCATTATTTCATTTTACTGTCATAAACCACACATTTTATGATTTTTATATGAGCGTGTATATATTTAATGTGTATATTTATTTTAAATACACACTTATTCCAAGCATATCCAATTGTATACAATTTATAATAATTATCTAACTTCAAAACAATAATTACATAAACTATTGTTTAATAATTGATCCTATAATAAACCCAAGAATTTATAATAAAAAATAACTGTCCTAAACATTTGATCATCACACAAGTTAATTTTCATAATCATCAGAACTGTTATAGTTGTCAGGAAAACCAGAAAAATTATCGTCATCAGAAAAATCATCGTTGCAGGGAAAATCATTGTCAAGAAAGTCATCGTCAAGAAAGTCATCGTCAGGAAAGTCATCGCCGGGAAAGTCATAGTCATCACCAGAGAACCTATTGTTATAAGAAAAATCCATTTCATTAAGAGAATATTCGTCATTAGGTGGCATGGTTTGGCCGTCTATTTTAAAAAAATCTGTAATAGATTTCTGCTTCATAGACTCAGTAATTTTTCGTTTCATTAATGGTATGTATTTTCGAAATACTGTTAAGTCATTGATATTGGAAAAAAAATTATTATCCATTTGTTCAGCAAATAAAATAAAAGTATTTAACCCGTTTAATGCTTCATAAGCAGAAATTTTTGGTGGCTCGTCATCCGAATCATCCGGATCACCTTGCTGACGTTCTAATTGCTCCGCTAATACAGTTTCAACAATTTGGTTATCATCAAGTATTTCCTCCGTAGGAATATAAGTACTATTAATTTCTTGGTAAGATTTTATTTCTTGTGAAACCGTTGGATCAGTAAGATCAATTACTAATTCACTTATTTCGCTTTCTTCATATTCAATTGCTTCTAAATATGTATTTTGCGCAAGTTCAACATCGTCATTCGACAACGATGGCAAAATGCCTGTCTTTGTCCAACAATTTACTATTGTCGATTCATTCACTTCATTCCATGAAGCTGCTACATAATCGATAGCTTCCTTAATAGTTAATTTATTGCTGACAAAAAAAAAAAAAAAAAAAAAAAAAAAAAATTCAGTATTTAATTTTGAGGCGAATCTATTTGCCACCGGCGGTTATGGTTCTAAGCCAATCAGAGTACACGATTAAAAAACCCAAAAAAAAATTTCAAATCAAGACAATTCAAAATTATGCCTATGAAATTGGCTTTTGTACAGGGTTGGGTAAATTTTGTAAGTTACATTTAACTTACATAATAACATATAATTTTGTAAATTTACACTAAGGTACTTATTGTAACTTACATGTAACTTACATCAAAAATTTAAAACTTACACAACATACCCAACCCTACTTTTGTATTTTAACAAAAAATATTTCTTGCATAATTTTCCTATATATTGTGATCTTTCTAACCCTAAAAACAACTTTAAATAAAATCTGTGTACTGTCACTGCCGGTGACAAATAGATTATTTCTTAATTTTAAATATGCAGTAAAATTTACTTAGGATCTCGAATATCTAGTCCTCTGTCAAACTGATCCAGAATATGTTGAATATATTTTTTTTGATATTTTGCCTTGAAGCATTTAATAATTCCCGCATCCATAGATTGAAGATGCGAAGTAGTTAAAGCGGGCAAAAATTTAACTTGAATATTTGTTGGTTTATAATTAGACAAATCAGGAAGTGCATAAACACTTGCTCGACCTCTACCACGCTTGCCTTTGCTATGTTGAACAGTACGACTTCGTTTGTTACTTGAAGTGGTATTGCTTGATTTTGGGCGACCACGGCTGCGACCACGGCTGCGGCCACGACTGCGACCACGACTGAAACCACTTCTATTCCTATGGCTATTTGATCCAGTAGGATGTGGCTCTTTAGAATCACTATGACCAGGTTCATTAGAATTTGGGTTAAAATTTGGATTAAAATGACTTGTCGCATTATCAAGCAAAAGTAAAATTTTTCGATTTTCAAATCGAAGTTGCTGGTCAAGATCTTTTAACCACTCTCCGAATATGTTACTTTTCATCCATGCTTTTAAATTAGAGCGATATGTTACAGGTAATGTAGCATGGTTTATACCAGATAATGCCCGCGGTTCAATTGAAGATCCTATTACAAGAGGCTTTATTTTTTCGGTACCAGTTGCGTTGCATGCTAAAAGAATAGAAATACGAGTACGATCCTGAATTTATTAACAAAATTGAAAAATTTACTTAGATAATACTGTATTAATAATCTAAACCTTTAAACCTAAATTTTATAATATCGAGTTTATCGATCGATCCCGGACACCTTATCAAGAACATACCTATTTATAAAATACTTATTAATTGATATTTATTATTTGGGGTGGTTACGTTCTTGATAAGGTGTCTGAAATTGATCGATAAATTCGATTAATAGAATAACTAAAACTACTTTCTTTTTTCCATCCTGGACGAGATTGAGAAGCCAACGTTTGATTTGGTGCCAAGCGGAAAAACAATCCTGTTTCATCTGCATTAAATACGTCCTTCAATGCGTATCCTTGAATAACATTTTGTAAATTTCGTTGGAATTCTGGAAGATCGTTGGTTGACACACTGCCGGCTTCTCCATGTAATTGAAAATTTCGCAAGCCATTCCGTTTTTTAAATTGTCTTATCCAACTGTTAGAAAATTTTAGCTCATTATCAGGTAATGAAAGAGCTTTAACAAAATAAGCGGCCTTTTCCTTAATGATTTCTTCAGTCAAAAATAACCCATTACTAATAACCTGCTCAACCCATAACTTCATAGCTTGGTCTAATAACGGAAATTTTACTTTTTTATGACGAAACGTATCAGAAGTTATTTGATTTTTAACAACGGCCAACCATTTATCTTTTTCTTTGAGGATTTTAGAGATGGTTGAACGTTCAAGATTCAGTTTTGGACCTTGGGCATTAAAATACTCAGCGATTTGAATTTGTGTTTTATTAGGGTTTTTTATATGATATTTACAAATATTGCTTTTTAAACTATCACTAACTGCCGTACGAGTTTGTTTAGTAGGTTGGGTAGACATCGTAATATAGTAATAGTTATAAAAAATTTATGAGCAGAGTAGGTAAGAAAATTTAAAAATGCATAGAAGTGCTCCTCTTATATGCTAGAGAACTTTGTATACAATAATTTCCTTACGTAATTGCGAAGGTTTATTAGAATCAATGATTAAATGAATATACGTTAGTAGATTATATCATGCTTTTACGTAATTGTCATATTGATTACTAAAATGTGTATAGAGAGTATGTTATCAAAATTTATTAATAATATAAATATGTCATTTCTTTTATGTTGTATCAATTAATCAAAAGGTTCTTAATTTATTTTTCAATGGAATGTAATCATATTTTAGTACATATTCGGTATTATTTTCACACTCGAACACGTTCTTCTATTTAATGAGTGTCAATAAGAAAATTTTGACTCTGGTATTTTAAATTTATACATCTAAATATTTTAACCAAAGTCAAATTTTTTCTTAGCAACACATATTTAACAATTATAATGGTGAACGAGCAAACCTAATCTGCATTGGAAGCTAGAAGCATTCAATAGTTACAAAAGGCCCAATTGTGAATTATTTAATAATTGTCATCAATTGACAATTTTATCAATATAATAAGATGCGTCTAGTAGTACAATATTAAATTCAACGTGTAGACCAGTTTTAAGTTCCCATAATACTGATTACGAATCAGCTTGTACTTTATTTTCACATGCAAATATCACGAAATCAAATTAACTATTAAATTCAATCTTAATAAAATTTTTATATAAACTTATTTCAGTAACTAATTTAATTTAATAAAACCAGTGAGCAGATTCAGGTCCCCACTACTCTAATACAGTAAATGCTTTTCTAAAAAAGGCATGGAAGATTTGGTTCAAGAACCAAAGAATTACTCCAACTAGGACGGGTTATGGTCGGATGGTCGGATGGTCAGATGGTCTTTATTAATTATGATTCTTATCTATCTCTCAGGTTCATAAAAGCGATAGGTTTATGTACATTATGAGGCTTTGCTATTACGATTTAGATCTTACCGTTACATGCAATAAGACTATTTAGAGTATCCAGAAGAAATCTATGGCTAACAATGAGTGGTTCACACTCAATTACATGACTATGACTTTAGTTCCTACTATTTAAATATCAGAGGCGTCTTACTATTGCTCTCAATGAAGCTTCGCCTCGAGTCAAATCTGAATGAGCATTATTAAATGCCTTCGCTTTAGTCGATCATTGCATGGCTTCTAAAATATACCGGTTATACTTTACTACATTCAACACTAATGCTAACTTTTCCAATAGCCAATTTAGTTTAATGAGTTGTTGCCGTGAAAATATACCAGTTATACTTTACTATATTCAACACTAATGCTAACTTTTCCGGTAGCTAATTTAGTTGTGATTGTGCATGGCTTCTAAAATATACCAGTTATACTTTACTACATTCAACACTAATGCTAACTTTTTCTGGTAGCTAATTTAATTTAATAGGAGTTGTTGTCATACCAGTTATACCTTAAGATATACATTCATTATAAAAGTAAAAAAAAAAAATACATGAATTATTCGCAGGAATTCAAACTCGTTATTTTTGTGGACTTCACGCTTCCTTAAAATAGATTTATTTTAGGGGAATCAACAGATAAAGGCCCAAAAATAAAATAATTACAAATAAGGGCCCAAAATGAAAATAATTACAGATAGAGGCCCGATATTTGAAAATTATTGTGTTTTAGAGTTATCATCCATTATACAGAATTAAAAAAAACCACATTAATTAATTATACGATCGAATTTGCATACAAATTTATTACTGTATAATGTTTACTACAAAAGCCTAATTACTAGACAATTTTTCTTATCTGGCATTAAGCATTAAGATCAAAATGCATGTGTTAGTTTCCACTCTTTCATAGAAGTTGGACAAGTTGAAACATGAAAATTAGCTTTATTACTGTATATGAATGTAGCCATCTTTACGCTTATTAGCTAAAATAATAAAAGGGTTTATTTGTAGAAAAAAAGCCAGCAGCTTATTTGGGTTATTCGTTCTGAACTTATAAAAAGAGAAGGACTCAACAAAATAGCTGTCAAGGCCAAGCGAACATTTTTTAAATTAGTGAAGATCATACTGATCTGTAACTTTGTATCTGACATGGCACTTTTTTATGAGCAGGTTGTTAAGAAATATACCAAGAATTTTTAATGAAATAAATTTACAGCACAAATAATGTGTTAACATTCGAATGTATATTTTTTGTATATTTGAATTTATATTTGAACTATTAATTGATTATTATATTTTGCGTTAATAATTGTCGCAGATTATAATGAAATCAGATTAAAATGAAATTTGGAGTTTCTATTTAACCCCTAAAACCCACTTATACTTGTTTAATATAAATTCTACCTCTAAAGCTGACCCTTAACGCTAAAAAAAAGCTAAAAAAATGCATCCCAAAATTATATATTTTTCGGTGGCTTGTCTATATTGCATTATACAAAATTTCATTTTAATCTGTCATAATTATTAATGATATATTACGAGTCATATTTAAGTCATTGAAACAGTGCTTGAATCACGAGTTCTTAAGCGCATAATTATTTTGGGCCCTTATTTGTAATAATTTTCAAATATCGGGTCTCTATCTGTAATTATTTTCACTTTGGGCCCTTATTTGTAATTATTTTCATTTTTGGGCCCTTGTCTGTAAATTCCCCTTTATTTTATAACCGATTTCTCTATTAAGTACGTATGTACATAAGTTTTTATTAATTCAATGAGGGTATTTTTTTTTACATATAAAAATCTTGAACTAACAAATACGGCAATTATTTAACCCTTTTTCGAATTAAGCGCTTAAATTTGTATCGTAGCTGTTAAAGCACATCCGCATATAGCCCTTGTGTTTGAATCTGTTATTTATTAGTATTGAATGTAGTAAAATATAACTTGTATATTTTAGAAGCCATGCATGGCTACAACTCTTATTAAATTAAATTAGCTATATATCGAAAAAGTCAATATAAAAATTTTATTGGTGTTAATTTTTACTTTGTGTAATTTAGAATATATAATTAGCTAAAAAAAAGTGTATATAATAAAAACTACAGATAAAAGCCAAAAATAGTGTATATAATATATGCTGTACAATAGATTGTAAATGCATTATGTTTTTAGTAAAATAACAAATAAAAATTGATTATAGACTTTTGCAATTTAGAGAAGTTAAGTTTGTTAAAAAAACATAATTATAACTACTATAATACATATTATTATATTTACTCCTATATATTCACATAATATAAATCATATTAATAAGTGTGATTATATAGGATAAATACTATACAATCACACCTCTTTATAATCACTATTTTTGTCTATACAAACAGCGTGATTATAGAGGAGGAAGACTGTAGCTGGCGTACTGCAAGTATATGCATTCTCTTATGCATAAAATGCTTTTAAAGTTAGATAAAAATTATGTACAGTACATACGTACATATATATAATTAAAATAAGGAAACTTGCTAACACTAATAAGTATTTTTATAATGAAATTTTCAAGCAAAGTAGTCTTTCACAAATGTAATATCTACGTTTTCAGCTAGTGCATCTTCGTTGGAGCCTGAATCATCCTTATGAATACCTGATTCGTCAGGACATGACAAATACATTAGGTATGGCTTTTTATTTTCTGGTCCCCATGTTGTTTGTCGATGTTTTCGTCTTTTAGTTGTTTGTATTTCTTTCTCCATCGATACTAAACGACTATGCTCCATCATAGCACGAACTTGGCGCCAATTATTTGCAGACTTTTCTATACGAATTCGTTCAATTGCTTTTTCAAACAATGCCCAATTTGTTTCCACGTAAG
>CAJVPU010002277.1:0-10922 GCA_910591775.1 Dentiscutata heterogama | reverse complement strand
AAACATTAGTATTATATAATTAAAAATTTCATTAATACGGCTTAAAAAAAAGTTTACAAAAAGAATACGTATACAGATTTTTTTTTTAGTTCAAGAGATAATAAAATCAATATTTTTAGACTTTTTAAGGAATTTCTATTTTTAAGATTATATATCTATTAGTAGAATAAAATTAACCTAATTGCAAGTTTAAAATCATATATATATATTAATAAAGTATATTTAAAGTATAATTAACTTAATCACGTACGTACGTACGATCGTGTATTTGAGCGTAAATCTAAAATTACTGAATTATCGAGAGAATTTACAATACGTTTTTACATAAAGGCTTCGCACATGTACGTACGTGCGTACGAACATACATACGCAATATGTATTGTTACGTACGTACGCACGCACATACATACATATGTAATTATATATACACAACATAGTAGCGGAAGTGTTTGTGGTATCAACGTGCTTCAAATTAAAACACTACTTGTAGATTTATTAATTTCGGAGGATATTGATTACAATGGGTATACTAAAGACTGAAAATAAACATTTTAAGTTTAAAAATAGTTAAAAGATGTAAATAACATTTGTTTATAATTTGAAAACGGCAATAAGTTGCCGTAGCATTTTACACAAATAATATAATACATAATATTCTTAAAGTTTTAACTTCAAATTACACAATATACTACTTAGAAATTACTATTCTTGTTCCAGACAAGAAAAGTAATCCTATAAACTGACTAATAATAGTAAAACTACTTTCTTTGCTATGTGAATGGGCGAAGGTCCGAATCACGTGCTCTTAAATTGAGGTGAATCTTCAACTTTTAGTAACTTGTTCTTGATTCATCCCAGGAGAATGTACATTCATTGGAGGTAAAGGAGGAATCGGTGATCGAACCATTGGAGAAGGATCAACAGGAGAAGTTTGTTGCTGTGATTGATGACGTTGATGTTGGTGCTGTTGTTTCTGTTGGTCACGATTATAGTGATGATGATGCTGATGATTTGTTGTCGAGTTGTGTGGAGGTGCAGGAGTACTAGAGCTTCTAGGTTTAAAAACAGTCATATATTTTTTCGCCGGATTTTCCTGGTTCCTTTGCACCTTCTGTCTGAGAGCCTCCATAACGTATTCATGGTCAACTTCTGATTCTGAAGAAGGTTTGGAACGTTTACCACCCGTAGTAGGACTTTGAGAATAATGATTTGTTTGAGATGATGCAGAAGAAGGATGTTCTTGAACACTGCTTGTAGGAGTAGAAAATGGATGCTGATTATGCATCGTAGTTGGAGATGCCGTTATAATTGGAAATGAAGGGATGGATAATGTTAGTGAGGGTCTTTGGCTCAACGGATTATAGGAATTGTTGTGGGAAGATATTCCATTGTGATTATAAGATACATTGTCATTGGAAGATGATGGTGGTGACAAGCGTGTCGCGCTTGTTGGTGTAGTGGCATTGGCAGAAAAATGGGTATCTAAAAAGAATGAAATATATGAGTAAGATGATATTGAGGAATCTCATTCCGAAAATTTATACAAACCATTTGGCGGTGGTATCGGTAGGTACGGGCTACTGATATCTGAAGGTGATTTCCTTTTTATTTGTTTATTGAAATAAGAATTACATTATTACTCATTATTCATTAAAAAAACAAACAACTTTTCAAAAGTATTTCGACATACATATTAAAGCTACTTGATGTATTCATCGCTGATGTAAATAATCACATAGGAGCATTAGTTGACTCTCAATAGTTTATAATAAAAAAGCAAAAGAAATTCCGCATACGTGGTACTCCTGTGATAATTGTTGGTGGTTTCTTTTGCTCTTTTAACATCTCTAATTCCACTTGTTTACATTGTAAACGTACAGCTTCAGCTTTATACTTTTCTTCTTCAGCACGTCTCTGTTTGATAATAAAGGTCCTTGAGAATTAGTTATTGCGCATTTACGAATTATTCTGTGTTCTTAATCGCCGGTCCCTTATGACAAATACGATACGAGTCTGTTCCGGTGAGAGAACTGAACAAGGTGTATCTGACATAGTAGAACCAGAATCCCGTTGAAAATGATAGCAAGTTCGTTCGGTCTGCCAAAAATCGAATAGAATTATAGCGTTACCTTATCCTCTTCAGCCTTTGCTGCGAGAATTTGTTTCAATAAATCATTATTATCACGATATGTATCTAAAATTTCTCGTAGAGATATATCTGTTTTTGGTGGTGGATTTGTAGCGGGTGAAGGATAAGAAAAAACTGATTGAGTTCTATGGTCTGACATATTTTTTTATCATATAAGTTTATATATAAAGATATTTAGTGTCTTCTCAAATTAAAGAAGCGATGGAGTAAAGTGATATTTTTTCGATTTTATTATATTTTTGCTAGAGTTAAATATGTTAAATAGGAATTTTTTTATACGCATTTCTTGTGTGCAAAAACCAAAAGACTGTCATTTTTGGTTTTGTACGAATGGGTATTAATAAGTTAAAAATATATGTATGTAGGTTATAAATATATATGGGTTTTTATTATTGGAATTGCATAAAGTTATTTTAGTAAAAATCAAAAATCGGTGACACGTCAAATCTTGTATCTGTATCTGTATACTAAGAAATTCGTACCGCGTTTATATCTTTTTGGAAGTCTCTACTCTAAAAAAACTAGAGGATGCATCTGGCAAAACCAAGTTGGCTCGGGCACTTTGGTGAGAGTCATTATTTCTATACATTTCTAAATAATTAAACCATTAATTCTGACGTATCTACTTTCATTAAGACGACAAAAATCTGAGAACTTCGATCTTTTCGGTCCATGTTCACCCTGACGGATCTCGTTTAGCAACTGGAGGTCTCGGTGCGTGTTTTGGTCTAAGCTATGATATTGATACCGATCGATTAAACATTTGTTTCGCGATCAATACTTTATAGCTTAATTTTTTTTTTTTTTAATACCAAATCACAAGCTAAACGTCTTGATCAACTCATGTAGATAATAAAATAAAATTATGGAGTACTGCCAGCATAATAGATGTAAATAAAGCAAACGATTCTAGTGTACCGCGTTTACTGTGTACTTTAGGTCTTCACAATGGTTCGCATTCTATTTGTTTGTTAAGTTTCATATTGATCAAAATAATCCATTGTTCTATTTTCGATTATAAAAATTTAATTTATTGCATATTGATTTAATATGTGTTTTCTTAGGTTCAGTACTCTGCGTCAGATGGTCAAACAAAGATGGCCAATATTTGGCCTCAGGTTCAGACGACCAACTTATTCTGATATGGGAATGGGATAGGTAAATTGATCAAATTGATTAATAAATATATTAATGAACGTGTGAATATTTAAATTTATCTTCGAATGCGATGTATTAAATCAGATCGACTGAAGGGTGGTCGGGAGGAAGTGTGTTTGGGAGTGGCGAACACAACATTGAGAATTGGAAACCAGTAAAGCGACTCTCGGGGCATCAATCGGGTATTCATTTTTATTATTTTTGGTTGTATGTTTTATTATTATAATTTGTGATTTAAAATTAATTTATCTATTATATGTTAATATTCTTCAGATGTAGTTGATCTTGCTTGGTCAAGAAATAATACCTACTTGGCATCATGCGGCTTAGACAGCTTGGTATTCATATGGGATGGTAAAACGTTTGGTAAATCATTAAATTAACCTATGACATGTATATGTATTTTATGTATATACATATATATTTACTTACCTTTATGATTTGCGTAGAAAAATTACATAAATTAGATCAGCATCATGGATTTGTTAAAGGTGTCACATGGGATCCTGTGGGCGAATATCTTGCTACAGAGGTATTGTTTAAATTAGATTGCCGTGGTTGAAACATAGATATCGAAAATTACTAATAGAGTGGATTATAGTCTGATGATAAAACGGTTAAAATATGGCGAACCACTGATTGGACTGTGCAAGCTGAAATTAGTGAACCCTACGCAAGCTCTCCCACAACTACTTTTTATCGCCGTCTTAGGTATGTTCGATTATTTTGTTTAATAGATTCTGCTTGTTAGAATTAGCAAAGTATTGATAGAATATAAAGTTGGTCCCCAGATGGTTCTCATGTTGCAACAGCAAATGGTGCACAAGGCGCGGTAGCCATTGCAGCTATATTTAATCGAGGAGAATGGCGTACTGATATATCTTTAGTGGGGCATGATTCTGCGATCGAAGTTGTGGTCAGTATTGGCTTTATTTTTGCAATAAACCAATGACAGGAATGTGTACTCATCAATTGTTAAATATTATACTTAGGCGTTTAATCCAGTTATTTTTATGATACCTGACAGTGATGACGCAGACCCCAATTCGGAGACTATGGGTAGTGTATGTGCTGTGGGAAGTCAAGACCATAGTATTTCCGTATGGGTAACGAGGAATGCCCGTCCACTCTTTGTTTGCCAAAAACCTTTTGATCATAGTGTATTGGATTTAGCATGGTACTATATAAAAATTAATAAATTTAATATGTATTCCGGAAGACACTGCTTTTGATTCCCTCTACGAATTATATTATTATTATTATTATTATTATTATTATTTAATCAAAGGTCACCTGATGGTACACAACTATATGCGTGTTCTTATGATGGAACCGTGGTTGTCTTACAATTCCTTAATAAAGAATTTGGCACTCGGGTGTCAGAAGAGGAACAAGTGAGTGATTTAATCAAATTTCATATTTGCTTTTAATTTTATTGATTACAATTAATTTATGTTTAATTTATATAGGAAAAGCTTCTTTCAAAGTATGGATTCACGGCAAAGGAACCGATTATTCTCGAAAGTACCACTCAACTTAATTTAGAAAGTGAATATGCAATTGCAAAACGTAAAGAGAAATCGGATCATATGGCTAATATGATGGCACCCACGGATTCTACAACTGTTGATATGGAAATTAGCATTTCTGAAACAAGCAATAATTTAGCTACTGGTTCAAATACTACTGACTTTGGGTCTTCAACTATTCTACCACATCCATTACCATCAGTTGAAATGCAGCAACCAATTAATGATAATGAAGCATCAAAAGACATTAATGGAGTATCAACTTCAGCATCCAACACAACGACAAATGCTGCTATAACCCAGCAAACTGTTACTGTGACAAAAGACGGGAAGAGGAGGATTCAACCTCAATTTTTGAGAAGGTAGAATCTGCAAATTTTATGTTTCTTTATATTTAAATTGCACTTATTAAAACAACTACATTTAGTAGCCTCACCTCATCTACCTCTCAATTACAACCGAACATATCTTCAACCTCTGAACAAATTGTTGCTGTGAGTAACTTTATATACACATTTGCTTTTAATCAAAGACTTTTTTTATAAATTATAATTTATTTTTTTATTCCGCTAGGAATCATCCACATCAAGTAATGGCCCTACAAGCGTTCCCACAATTTTAAATAATCATCAAAAATCGTCATCTGAAGATATATTAAGCAGCGAGATGGATGCCCCTTCTCGCGCCTTGCCACCTGGCGGAATTTCTACTCTTGTTATTGGGAATAAACGAAGTGCTTCGTCGGCATCAGATATAACTACTCAATCTAGCAAACGACAAAACATATCCAGGTCACAATCAGAAATTGACCTACAGCCAAGTGTTTTAAGGTCATCCCTAGTTTCTCCATCCGTTGCAATGTCACAAGTAAGATTAGCTACTCATAAGGTTTTGAATTACCTTGCTAAGGATCGCCTCGATGGTGCAACATTAAAATTAGAATGCTACAATTTTAATGAAAATAGTACGAAGTTTTGTACATAATAAGTCTATCTTTCGTGTCAGTTCTTTAATATTAATTATTTTTTATTTTATTTTATTTTTTTCTTCCTTTTAGCACCATCTCAAATAATGTGTACTCGTGGTAGAACCACTATATGGTTTGACTACGTTCCGAGTGCAGTGATACTTATTACTGGTCATTCTCAATATTCTGCTGTTGCTTGTGAAGACGGTAGTATATATATATACTCTGCTGCCGGTCGACGGTTAGTAATAATTTATTTTCATTCATTATTGTCATTGTTATTTATGTTTTCAATTAACAGGTTACTGCCGGTGATAATGCTCGAGTCATCCGCTTCGTTTCTTGAAATATGTCGAGATTATCTATTGGTTTTAACTCAAGTAGGGTTACTTGGCATTTGGTAAGTTGATTTTTTTTCTTATGATTCGGATCAATGATATTTATTTTTTACATCATTTGTTATGCTGTCATCACAATATCTCAAGGCTAAAGTGTAGTGCCATGGATTGCAATACAGGGATTTACGAAACCTTAAAGCGATCGTACATTCCGTGTCCATTGCGCCAATACTTTCCTCTGCATCATTAAATTCGGATGATTTTACTTCCTCTGTGTCAATAATAAGTGCACATGTAAGATCTAATGGGATCCCGTTATTAATCACGAGGTAACTCGTTTTATTTTAATTTTTAACCTAATATATTAGTCTCACTCTTATGATTTGTCAATTATTGTTGGTCTAGTACAAATGATGCATGGTGTTATCATTTTGACATGCACGTTTGGACGCGTGTGTATGATCCACGATATACGTCAAAAGATTCAACTGGATCGGAGGTTGGTGAGGTTAATGATGGTGGCATATTGGCAACACTCGAAAATTATGCAAGGCAAGGAGGCGCAAAAAATCTTGGGTCATTGTCACACTTGAGACGATTGAGTGGAAATGATACTCCGGAACAACCAAATCATATGATTGGCTATTTGGAAAATCAGCTTATTTCCGCTGAATTAGTCAATTCTCCTGTAGAGTATAAAAAATTGTTGTTCCAATATGCACAGAAAATAGCTGATGAAGAGGCAGAATACAGATTACATGAACTATGTATTCAACTACTTGGACCTACAAATAAGCAAGTACACAATTTAATAAAATTTGACTTAAGATATATTATATAATTTATGTTAATTTATTTTAAATATATTAAATTTTATAGCACAGACGATTTTGGAGGCCGTGCAAAATCAAATTGGGATCCATTTTTAATGGTATCATATTGATTTTTATTTGAATTAACTTTAAATATTTATAATTTCTTAATATCAAAATTACTTATTAGGGAATGTCGAAGCGTCAATTACTTGAAGAAGTATTGACGGTATTGTGTAAGTTGTACACCTTTTAATAAATTGGGTCATTTATAAGCAATAATTGTTAATACTCATTCATAATTAATATTTATAATAGCATCTAATCGTTCTTTACAACGCCATGTAACAGAATATAAAAATGCTCTTAATAAGGTTCTGAATTTAGATTAATTATTTGTTTGGATTAGGGTTGGTAAAGTCCTTAGATCCGGGACTTTAGGACCTGGTCTTTAAACCTGGTCTTTAAAGACCAAGTCCAAATTTAAGGACTTAGGGTCCTTAGGTCTTTAAAAAGTCCTAATATACAAATTTATAATAGTTTAAAATAAATTATAATTTATTAAAAATAATAAATTCATTTCAACTGCAAATTTCTGCTATTGCATAATTCTGGACAGCCTAATCAATATATATGCAGTATAATTTCAATAAAGTTTTAAATGCATAGTTTAAGATCATAATCATTTAAATTTATAATAATAAAGTACCATCTAATGAAAAACTCCAGTGGCAGTGGGATCCTTGGTTCTTAGACCAAATCTTCATGCAAATACTAGTTACCCCAAATCTGCTTTTTTACAACTTATAGCGGACTTAGGTTCTAGGACTAAGTCCTAACTGGACCTAAGTTAACTAAAGTCCTAAAACTGGTTTTATAAGGACTTGGTCCATTCAGAAAACCTACATGTTATGAGACCAGGACTGGACTTTACCATCCCTAACCTAACCTGACTTAGGTTCTGGGACTGGTTCTTGGACCAAGTCCTGAACCGAACCTAGTCTGACCTAGGTCCTGGGACTGTTTTTGGGCCAAGTTTTGGACTAAACCCAGACTAACCTAGGTTCTGGGACTTATTATGTGAGAACTTAGTTCAAGGGTCCTTGTAACAGGACCTAAAGGTCTTAGGACCAAGACCGGACCTGGACTGACTTTATTCAGATATGTAAAATAAAGTTTAAAATTATTTCTGACTATTCATATCTTTTGTATCGTAATAAATTGTTGTGTTTGATTTGAACGAAAATTTACTATGTTGAATCTGAAATGTCAATCTTGTCGGAAGTAATAGCAACTAGAGTTCTGCATGGACCGAGTCATTTTTAAATGACTCGAAAATTAGATGACCAATGACCGGTCATTTTGAGGTCATTTCAGGTCATTTACCATTCCTGTACTCCATGGTTAAGCTTACATTGGGATTGCTATAATTTCTATCAGTTACTATAAGTAATAACTTATTCGTTATTCTAGTGACTACAATAAGTGTTTTAGATGTGTTAGTTTATATCGAAATTAACATGATATATTCATGAATTACTGAAAAATCTGTTGCAAAACTTACTATTCTGGTTAAATGTTTATATTGGATTATAATGATCTTTATTGTACAGTTATATTCTGTTGCAGAATTTATTTGCTAATCCAGTGATCATAATATTGCTATAATTTTTATTGTAAAATATTGCAAATAATTCTGTTACGGAACTTACTCGTTATTCCGGTTTAGTTTGTATTGGAATCATCGTAAATTCTATCATGAGTACTGTAAATAATTTTATTACAGAGGTTATTTATTATTTCAGCGGTTAAGGTAAGTTAATTTGCATTAGAATTGTTATTATTTCTATTGAGTTATTCTGTTACAGAACTTATTAACTATTTTGGTGACCATAATATGCAGTTAAGTTTGTGTTAGTTTGTATTAAATTGTTACAATTCCTATCGTGAATTACTGTAAATAAATCTATTACAGGACTTACTCGTTATTCCGGTGGCTGCAATATGTGGTAGTTTGCATTGGAATCATCGATGAGTTACTGTAAATAATTTTACGTATTATCGCGGACTTCCCGGTCCCCGTCTGAGGGATTCTCGGAATCGACGGTATTATCTGATCTTGAAAGTATATTTTGTTTACTCGGAACCCTTATTTGTTTTTGTATGCAGAACGACTAAAATTTATTTATTTTTATTTTTCTCTTTTGTGTTTTAGCGAATGTACGTAGACATTTATTATTATTATTATTTTTCCTTATTTTCTTGAGCAAAAAGAGAAGAACCAAGCCTTCCACTAAAATCTTAACTCCTTTATATACATATTTTTAACTCATAAATTAATTACATCATAATTGATTTGACTCCATTCTTAATTATATCATAGATCGGTCATATAGTATTAGACTCCTATCTTAATTACACATATTTTATGCGCCTTAATTATTCTTAATTGAGCGCATAAGACCCCGTTTGACCCCGGCTTCTCATTTACCCGTGACCCGATCGTTAATACACGTGATCCCGAGAAAACAGTTTGGACCGGAATCGACTTTTCTTAAGTGGGGGGGTTTTTTTAATTCGAACCCCTTTCTATCGTCACCCCTCTCACTACATACCTCGGAATACGACTTTCACCGGAGAACCGATCACGACCACTACACGTATTACGGAGGTTATTTACTATTTTAGCGGTTAAGGTAGTTAGTTTGCATTAAAATTGTCATTATTTCTATTAGTTATTTAAAAAATTTTCTGTTACAGAACTTACTCGCTATACTAGTAACTACAATAATGATTAGAATTAACATGATTTATTCAAATGCTATTGAAAGAATGCTGTTATAGGACTTAAACCTGAACAGGTTCGTGAACTTCCAAGCCCGAACAAATCACACCCTGGAAGTGTTGGTATTGAACCTGAACTCGAACTACTTTTTTACAGTGGTTTGAGTTAGGATTGGTGATGCAGTTATAATTCTAGTGGTGCGTGGTGTACCTGATGATGTACCATTATACTACACACATTGTCTGGTGCTAGTAGCTTCATACATATCTATCTTTTGTTTTACACTGACAAAGATATAATAAAATTACAACTACATCTTGTTAAATTTTTGGACATTTTCGGACATTCACTTTTTAGCTTGTCCAAGCTATAGATGTTGGTGAAATTAATTTCACCAATTTCACCAATAGTGATGAAATTATTTCACCACATTTCACCATATTTCATCAGCATCTATAGTTTTAACTTTATATTAAAGGTAACTATCGCAATAGGTTAGCTGTAAGAAATACAATATTATTTAATTGAACCCGAAAGTTCCTGATATAGAAGTGAATAAACACAAAATACGAGCTTGGACTCCAAGTTCGTATTTTGTGTTTATTCACTGTCTACATCGGGAACTTTCGGGTTCAATTAACTAATATTGTATTTCTTACAGCTAACCTATTGCGATAGTTACCTTTAATATAAAGTTAAAACTTAACCTATCCTTCAATGCATATGCATATGTCATATTACACGTACACGCTCATATGTAAATATGATTGGCCCACCCTCTCTGCACCATGCCTGTGCTGGCGTGCCAGCTGATGCACCAATTTGGTGCACTAAGTACCTTGCATCACCATCTAGAGATTGAGAAAATCCCTACCCGGGTTTTATTAAACTACCAGGTTATCCGGGTATATTATTATGTATTTCGAGTAAACAATTTCTACCTGGGTCCAATCCCTACCATTGTCACGGAGTTTCTCTGTATACTTTGAATTAGTTGAACTTTACTATCGGTCTTCGCTCGCTTGGCTAACTTATACGATAACTGGAGTATCGTTCAGGTACTCTACCTAGAGATGGGCAAATCGCAGTTTTTTCAAAAATCCCGCGCGTCACGCGCGGATCACGCGCGTGATTCGAATCCCGCGCGGGATAGGATCACAAATCTACGGGTTTCTTAATTTTTT
>CAJVPU010002276.1:0-10922 GCA_910591775.1 Dentiscutata heterogama | reverse complement strand
CTCTGATTATTAACTAACGAGAGTACGACTAGCCATACATGCAACTTTTGGTTACCTATTTAAGTAGTCTGCTCTAGATTCCACAGATTATATAATATTTTAATTATAATATATATAGTTATATATATAATATTTTGAAAAAAAAACTCTTTCTAATGATCACTTGGACCAACTTTTTAAAACAAAAATTCTTAACAAAAACAGTAAAACTATGCTAGAAAAGAAGAATATAAAACTAAAGAGAACTATAAACCAGCATCTATTATTTAGAGATAGTTCTCATATGCTATTTGCTAATAGATTTAGAGCTTATCACTTATCATGAGGACGGCACTTGTTATTTAGAAGTAGTTCTTATATGCTATTTGCTAACAAGTTCAGAGTTTATCACTTACTGAAAAGAATATTAGCGTGCACTCAGATCTACTTATTTTATTATTCTTAGTGAAAAATATACACTCTTTTAAGAAAAATACAAGATCTATACTCTTTACTATCACCCACTTGTGCTTACAACAAAATTTTCGAAAAAAACAGCTTACCCCTATCAAAAAATTGGCATTGTTTACTTCTTCCAAATTTGGTTGACCTGGTAGATTGCAACCATGTGTTTTGTTTAGTAACAAACACATTACTACTTTACGTGACAAAGTTTGTCAACTAGTTTATGGTTAAAAGTATACCCAGAATTGGTCATATAGTCAGAAAGAAACTAATACATTAAGACAAAGTCTTATAGCAGGGATATACAGATGTTGCATTTGTTATATAATTTTTAAAGCCTTGTACAAGTTATAATAGTACTATTAGGTCTTTTTTTTTTTTTTGTTTTTTCTTTTTCAAAATTTGTGCTTTATTTTTTCTTTTAGTTTGTTCAATTTTTTTTTTGGTCATTTTTGTTAAAAATTTTTTTTTTTATTTCCTCTTTTTGTCTCGTGCCTCTTAAGAAGAAGGAAAAATTAGAAGGGAAATTAGTTCTAATATTTTAGTTCTTTAAAAGCTAATATTGGATACAAAAAGATGAAAACCTCTTTTGAACAAAGTTTATAAAAAGAACTTTTTTTTAGCTTATCCGTAAGCTTTTGTGATAAGTTGCACTTATGTACTAAAATAGGCAACTGAGTGAAGTCGGGTTTTAGATTAGTCTTAAAAGTAAACGTATATAAATTATATATACTAATAACTAAAGAGGTCAAGCCATGGCAAGACTTATCAAAGAAATAATATATATATATATATATATATATTATTTTAATTATAATATAGTATATATATACTGTAAATTATATATATAACATGTAATAATAAATCAGAATTTCAAAATATACAAACACATCCAAATTTGCTTGTATTAGTTTATAATTTAATAATAGTATACTATATGAGTGACGCCAAGAGAAAATAAAACATTGGTTTATCATTTATTATTATTAAATAAATAATCAATTATAATAAACCAATGTCACATTTTCCCTTGGCGCCACTCATATAATATCTAAAATTATAATTTGTAAAACTAGTACATATTAAATTTCTTACAATAAATATAGCATATAATCGCATTATTAATAAAAAAAAGCAAATTTTATTTAATTTTTTAAAAATTAAAACTTTAAAAAATATTAAATAAATAAATAAATACTTTAAATCTACATTTATATATATATACAGTATATACAGTATATAAATAATAATTAAAATTAAATTTATAGCAAATAATTACAAATCACATAATATTTGTTATACATGCAAATTGTGACAAACAGAAAATTTCAACGTTATATAAAATTGCATCAAAAACAAAAATTTGGTATCACATTGTATAAAAATAGAGTTCTTTACCATGGTTCTAAATTAGACCGATACTACTAAAAAGTTTATTATAGTAAATTGATAATAACAAATTGTATTTGAATTGTATATACGGTAAAAAAGACGTATATAATAGGAAGAATAATTATAATATTAAAGAGACAATCAATGTACCGTACCAAGAAGAATAGAAGGAAAAGAGATTTTTTTCATCGGACAATTCAAGGAAATTTTTAAAAACGATGCAAGGAAAAAAAAATAATAGGATTTTTAGCACAACAATTCAAAAGAAATAAACCAATAAAAATTCCTCGCAATGTATTACTAATCCAGATGAAACCTAGTTTTGACTACGATATTCATATAATAGTGATTGGTTTTATAAAAAAAAAAAATTGAAAAATTTTATTTTTGTATTAAATAATTTCTTTGGTGCGTTTTAGTTACAAAAGTACCATTTTTGATTTATTACGAATGTTACCATCGAGCATTTTAGTTGAGTGGAATTTGTTTTTTAAAAAAATTTGGGGATTGGTGAAAAAAATGATTTTTTTTTTTTTAATTTAAAAATATATATATATATAGTAGATCAACAATTTGATTAAATTATTGGGTAATTCGATATTAATTCATGCATAAATTCACTTCTGTTAGTTTTACATAAAAAGATATGACAGTATCGGTATAAAATTCTTGGCCTATTTGAATCATTCAAGTGAATGTGTGAGATGATGATTAACTTATTGCAGGATGATAAAATTATAGCCGATCACAAGTATCACGGTGTGATATAGGCGATTTGCGTAATTTAGAAAAATCAGAAATTTTTTTGAAAGGATTTTTTTTTTTTTATGAAGAAAACTGGCAGGAGGTACAAACAAATTTACGTCATATATAGTTTAAATATATGAATAAATGTATGTAGGGTTACAACATATTTTAATTTAGAATTTTATATACTGTATATATATTGATATATTGTGTATGTATATACAGTATACAGTATATATATATTTATTTATTTTTTATATTTATATAAGAATTACATAGGAGAAATCCATTTTCATTCACTATATACTATATATATATATATTTAAATATCATTGCCATTTAAATTGAAGAATCACCAAAAACAAGTCTATGTAGTAACATAAATACAATATTTAAGATTATATATAGATTTTACAAAAAAAAGTATTGACGTGACAGAATGTGAGAATGCGAGAGAATGTTATGGTAGTACATTTACAACGCAAAAAAAAAAAATTTTTTTCATGTTAAATTTCGATGGGAAGGAATTTTTTTTAAGGAATTATCTTTAAAGCTACTTAAATTATTGGAGGAATTATTTTTAAAGTTACCTAGATTATTAACCTTAGTTGAATTATTTGAATTGCTTCTTAATAATAATTGATAATTTTGATTTAAATTTTTATAAGTTGAAGAAGAAGAAGAATAATTTATATAATTTGATGATTTAAGTGAAACTGGAGATGGTGGTAATTCAATTTTTTGAGCATAAAATCGATAAAATTTACAATACGTATTATATTCTTCTATTTCTTTTACATACATTTCAAGCATAGCATCGTATTCTGATGGAGTAGAAGACATGAATTCTAGATTTGATTTTTTTAACATTTTGAATACTTTTAACCCATTTTCTAAGTTCTAAAAAAAAAATATTATAAATAATGAATAAAAATAAATAAAATAAAAATAAATAAAATAAAAGAGATAATAACTAATAATATTACAATATAAATAAAAAAACTTTAATTATAAATGTACCTGTAAACCGTCCCACATATTCAAGTAGCCAATTTTTGTTTCCACATTAAAATTTGTCAAGTATGGATTTGTTTGAAAAATTCTAGTAATGATAGTTTCGATCAATGGGCTAATTCCTTTAGCATGCATAGAAGCGAGAACTAAAAAAAAAAAAAATGTAAATATCAATAACATCAATATTAATTTAAAAGATTACGAGAAATATACTCACAAGCTTCATGTAATTTAGTAGTGACAGGGCCTTTGTTATGTAAAGTTAAATCACCTTCCATTACTTCTATGAATGCGTAGGGTTTTGAAACTCTGACCAATTCTTTGATTACAATATCCTCCCACTGTTTTGTCGATAAATATCTAACCAAGTTACTCATATATACAAAGTCGAACGTATTATCATCGAATGGAAGTCCCTTAAGCAGGTCAGCTTGTACAAATTCAACATTGTAAGGGAGAGGTGAATTAGAAAATGTTGGAGACACATCTAGACCTATAAATTTTGTATGAGGGTATTTGTTCGCCTATTTAGTAAAAAAAAAAGAACGAGTAATCAGAGAAATACAGTATTACAGTATTACAGGTATTAAAGAAAAAATAAAAGTATAGAATACAATGTAACTTACCATGTCGATGATCCAAGCACCAGTTCCACAACTATTGACAAGGATCAAATGAAATGAATTAGCATAAAGGAATAAATGATAAGAAGAAAGTAACACACACATATACATGATAGGCTTAGGAAAAAACGAAATGCCAACCCAACATCAAGAACTTTAACGGCACCGCTAACCAATTTTTGTTGCATTGGAGAAAAGAATTTAGATTGCCATAAATTTGACATATAATCATGTAACGATTGAAGTCTTTTCTCTTCCGAAATATCAGTATCAAAAGAACTTTTTGAAGTTTCGTTAATACTTTGTATAGATCGACTCATATTAAAGAATCGAGGAGTAATAGTTCCAGAAGGTAAATTTGAATCATCGTCATCTCTATATAAGTTAGATGCCTTTTTATTTGAATGACAATTACCCATATTTTCTATTATCTATTTATGATACGGGATGATAAAAAAATAAAAAATAAAAAAGTAATATAGGGTAATAAAAAAGTAATGATGAAGAGAAGAGTAATAAAAAATAATAAAAGATAACGATTATGATGAAACAAAGTTTTTATTATCTATATGCGCAAATATGAAATGTATAAAAAAATGAAAAGTATAAAAAAAAAAAAAAAAAATCCTTGATCCAAATAAAAATTGGAGGTTTTTTTTTTTTAAAAAAAAAAAATTGATTGAAAATGCGATTTTAAATATAAAAATCACACTAAATTTTGAGTTTGAAATCTTAGATTATATACATATACAGTAAATACAGTATAGATAAAGTAAGATAATAATATATATATAAGTTTTAATGTAACACCCTCGCGTAAACGTGAAATTATACTTGAATATGTGAATATTTGATAAGTACTTTGCATGATATGATTTAAGAGTTATTGGTTACGTGAATAGAATTTAAGATGTTCATCAACATGTTGCATCAAATATAAATCGTTTCTATGTACAGTTAAGCGCGTATATTTTTGACTATATAAAAACAATAACGAATGGTTAAATTTAAAAGATTAACATATTTAATTTCCAGAATGACCAGAGAGCGACTAGCAAAAGAATGGGTAACTTATGACCACATTGTCATGAAACTGGCTTGAAACTGTCGTGAAATTTATGCTACGTAACTTATGAAAAATTGCAATTAAATTGTTTAAGTAAATTTTAGTCACAAGAAACTTTTGAGTTAATGAATAGAGAAAGATTTCCTTTAAAATTTTCTCCTGATATTCAAATAATAGAATGATTCATTTCTCAATGGTATGAAAAGTTGAACCCCCATCATCTCATATATCATATCTCACATGAGGGTTAGGTGATCTGAAAATCACCATTATTGCGTTTACAGTTACGTACGTAAAATCATAATAGAATACAGACGTGATATTATTATATGGTATATATTACCAGGTATACCATATATGATACATATATAAAGTATACAGGTATACAGGTATACAGGTAGGTATACAGTATGTGGGCTTGCTTCATCAAAAAAGTATAGAAAAATACTACAATATTCTTTAATATATACGTATCAACATTTTTGCCAAACACACATGTATATACGTAGTATATATATACCTTGTATAGTATCTTGTATATATAAGTATAGTATATATTTTCATTGTATGGTATATATAAACTAATTTAAAGTCTCACAAAAGTATAAAAAAATTATAAATCATGGGAATACAGTATACGATTCAACACTTTAAAGTTTATGTTAACGTTAACGGATAGTTGTTTAAAAATTATACTAACCCGATCATAAATTACAATTAATGAAATTTCCGAATTACAGGGCTGTGCACGGATACCTAATTTCGGATACCTAAATTCGGAAAAAATACACTTTACAAGAAAACATGAAACTTTCTACGCACATACGTATGTTTGCTTTTATTATGTTTACAGATTACTATGTAGTACAGTAGTAGGAAGATTATTATACACGTATTAAAAATAGGGATTTTAAACTTTAAACAAAGTTAAGTAACACGTTCGTTTTGAACATGACTAGATTATGAAATTCGCATGAAATCATTTGCTAAGCAAAAATGTGTTACTCGATCAGCATGTCATATTATGTCAGAGGTATTTTTTGGAACTTTATCCTTTAATAAATTTTTAATGTATTTAATGAATAGAAAATGTCACATGAATAAAGTAAATATTTACGTAATCTAATACACTTCAACTTCGATTCAATGAATACACCTTCGATTCAATGAATATATCTTCGATTCAATCGATTCAATCAGTGAATTCACCTTCGATTTAATGCTGTATTCCATCTTCTATTCCGTGTAATGAAATAAATGATTCAAAATATGAACGATGGTCGTTAAAAGTGTATTCACTTCTATTTACGTTTAGTTTCACTTAGGTTTTTCCCATTTAAGTTTTCTCATTTATTGGTAGGTTTTTCTCACTTACACTTACACTTACACTTACACTTACACTTAAATTTACACTTACACTTAAATTTACACTTACACTTACATTTACACTTACACTTATGTTTATTCCCATTTACCGTTACATTTAGTAATTATCAAAGTTATTTTTTGTTATTTTTTGTTATTTTTCAGGGTCTGAACACATAATATTAATCAATCGGTCCGTGCTAAATATCTTGAATTATCATGTTTCAGGGATTTTCATTGTTGAGACAATGAAAAATCCTTGATTAAAAAACGTTTAGGTCTAGACACTCTAGTCCGTGCACAGATTTTCTAAATTTCTTAATTGTATACTTTTTTTTGAAATAACGATAATTAATTTTTTTTTTTTTAAGCTCTATATAAATTATATCACATGCTCTCAAATTTAAACAAAATTTAAAGCTCTTACACATTATATATACTATATATCGATCAATATATATCAACTATTAATGTGTTTGTTTTTTTTAATTAATTTAATTAATTTTAAACAAAGTAATAGATTTCGACGAGTAATTTTTTACCAATAATATTGCAAATTTGAAACTTATATATTTTATATATTTGTAAGCACTATATAAATGTATTAAGAAGTGTATTGTGCATTATATGCGTTATTCATACGCATTTATGAAATCTTTTCATGTTTAATCTGAGATCATTTATTTATACTAATTATTTAATTCTTTTGATTCATTTGTTCTATTTAATGTAAATCATGAAACACTATAACTAATGTAATGAATAATAGTTTATCATGAAACATTTAATTTTTTAATTCTTACACGAGATTAGAACACGAGTTTATTTTTGTTTCTTCTAGATTTCGCGATTTTTTGTCATCCATTAACTTGAACTCTTAATATTTCTCAATGTTTAAAACCTTAAATCATGATTTTCAAACTGTGATTTTCGTACTTTTTAATAATCATTAATTTTAAGTCTTTTGTTGTTTGTTGTTGTTGTTGTTGTGTGTCCATCAGGTTTTACCGTACTTCAAATTCGGTTCGTACATCGTGTATACGATGCTGAAACCTTATATTCCTGCATCTTTTATGACTTGTTATGTTGTCGACCTTAATTTGTCATACCTCTATATTCTTTGGCGGTTTTTTTTTTTTTTTTTTTTTGATTCAATACATTTATGCAACAATAACGTCATTAATATATTATATACAATATACATGAATATGGCATAAGCTTACAACCGCCTATAACGATAATAGTTTTTAAATATTCATTTCGTTTCTTATCGTTCATCACTAATTTATCTTGAAACCGTGATCTTTTTTTTTTTCCTCCAACAAGTTTTCTTCTTTTTTTGATTAGTTTGAACTCTAAATGCTAATTGGTTATTTCCATTCATTACCGTTAAAATATGGATCTAAATTTGTATACCATTAATCGACCATAGGTGTTGTTGGTACGTACAGTAATCAATAACTATGTGTTAGCAATCAATCATTGAGTATTATCCTATCATAAATATTATTATTTTTATTATGATCATTATCGTTATTGTCCTTATTACAGAGAAACCTCCCTAAGTGTACCCCCTTGGGAAGATTTCGAAAATGTACACTCAGAGGGTTCCGACAATTAATTCACCGATAATTCATTTAGCCGACATCACGCCAAGTGACAATTTACTAAAATATATACCCGCAACTAATCAAATACTAAACTTAGTCCTGTGATATTGACTAAACGAAATGATTGTTGGCGACACCGCAATTGGAAGGCAAAATATATAATCTATTTATTATAAACTGGGACTAGACTATATCGTAAAGAAATTTTACATAAAAGATGCATTTATGGTGAAAATTTCTCTGTATCTTACGAATTTAATTTTATTATCCTTCAAGGCAATGCTAATTTCAACTTAATATATATATATCTCATTTTATGCATAAAAAAAAAAATTAATCTTAAATTTTTTGTAAATAAATTGTGATCAAAAATGTTAATATATGCATACTTCACTGAATTGGAAATTATCATGATTCTCAAAAGTTCGTTTCTAATCTGGCATTGCATAAATTTTGGGTTTATTCTATATTACAACTGTATAAACGCATGTCATAAAAATAAATTTAAGCATATGTATAAAATATTTTGAATTAATTCTTTTTTCCTTTTGCTTTCTATTTTTTGAAATTTCTTAATATTTATATCATTTTAAATTAATCCTTTTTATAAATATTTCTTTCCCTATCATTATCGTTATCCCTTTTTTAAATTTATTTTTGATTATCGTAAAACCAATGTGATGATCATGTCTAACGTGAATAAATAAAGAAAAAAAAGAAAAATAAAGATAGCTTTAATTAAAAAATAATATATACTGTAATATGATTAAATTTTATTATATAATAATATTTTTTTTATTTTACTTTTACCATCTTTAGCATTAAAGCAAGGTAGCTAAAAATATAACGATGATTTAATTAAAAAAAAATAGAATCAAATCCGTAAATAGTTACAATGATATTTTTTTATTTTAATACGTAGTCTAAACCAGGCTTACAATGCTACGTACACCCCGATAACTCTAATTTAGATAAAAATTTTTATACGTACGTACGTCTATTGTGTGCACGCTGTAGAAATTAGTTGCGACTGTGCCAAAAGTATTTAGGCACCGATTTTTCAGTAAAATTAAAGCCGCAAGCTATAATTTATTCCACAAAGTTCTATTTAGCGATTTTGTCATAAATTTCAGTACCGTTAGTTCTTATCAGGGACATGTGGATTTTGTGATATAATTTAACAAATTATGTTTTTGATATCAGCAAATTATTTGATTTACTGCTGATTAACAATAAAAGTCCAAATTTGTATAAAATTTAAAAAAAATTGTTCTAATAAAAAACTTGAGATTTTGAAAAAAAATTGTTGCACTAAAAAAAAAAATTTGGTTTTTATGCACAATATATAGCCTATGATATTTTATTTCTTTGAACTATTGAAATATAAAATATTTTATTATATTTACTAAAAACTTCATCACGTATGTTTGAAAAATGCATTTTCTATAATCAAAGCAAATCGAAGCAAATCGCAGTAAACCACATGCTTTTTGTGATTTGCTTCGATCACAGCAAATCACAAAATCCACAGGCCCTGGTTCTTATATATTAGTGTAGTTATGTAATTTATACGTGACAATTATTAATTATACTATCGCTATATGTATATATGAACTCAGAGCTGATTTATATTTATAATTCGTAGAAGGCTCAAAACTTATAAAATTTAAAAAATATTTTATTGAGAAAATCATTAAAAGTTACTTTATATGATAGTAGTATTTTATTTTATTTTTATTATGTAGTTAACGAATTACATAATTTTAAACACAGAAAAATTCTGCTACGTGTAGTACATTATTCAAAACCTTCCCGGGACCTATTAAAAAAAAATTATCAATTAAAAATTTAGAGTATTGTAGAACAAACATAGAAGAATCTATAAAAAAAGTTTCAACCTCGTAGAAGTAGAACCATACACATCACGAATGTGATCAGCCCAGCAATTCGTGCACAAAGTTTTTGTATCAAAACAGGTACAACAAGTAGTTACATGTTTATGGCAATGTAAACAATATTGAATATGTTTTCCTTTAAGCTTTTTGGTTATAGATTACACCTGAGACTGATAAGATTATGTTTGATAATTTTCTGACTATAATTTTCTTTTTTTTTTTCTTTTTTTAGTTTATTTGCCCACATTTCTATCAAAATAATAGTTAAAAATTGAATTGATTAATTTTTTGCAAAAATTTATATGTTTTGTATTCTTTTTACCTAAAACGAGTTGATAATAGCTAAATAACTGTTTGTTTTAGTAATAGTAAAATAAAAAGCAAGAATATAATTTTTAAAATATTTTGTTAAAAGAATATCATAATAAGAAAAAGCATTATTATACAAATTATTGAGTATGTTAATAGTGGACCTGTATTTATTAAATTTATTAAAAAAATAGACCTCAAAAATTTTACATTAGCATATTCTTTAATATATCACTTTATTTTAGTTTTGGGGTTTGTTATTAAATAATTACCAAGTAATCTAATATTTTTATAATTATAAAAAGAATATAAAATAAAGAATAAATATATATATTACACTATACAATATGCTAATTTATTGTATATATATTTTAAATTATAGGAAAAAATAAATTAGCAACCCGTCGCATAGAGACCCCTATATGATTGACCAATCACATTGAAGATTGGTCCGTTT
>CAJVPU010002275.1:0-10922 GCA_910591775.1 Dentiscutata heterogama | reverse complement strand
TATAAATTTTATTTGCTCTTTCTTATAAAAAATTTTAATTTGCTCTAATGGAGACGAAATAGGCCTTTTTTGAAAATTAATTTTGGTGGCATCTATAGCTAATATCTGGCTGCTATAAAAGTGCCCAAGTACGGTTATCATACAGATGTTGGCAACAAATCCTACATGCGCTGCTACATGCATTTAAAAACTTGCTATAACCTGGTATTTAGCTACCTTTGGCCTTCAACTTTTCTCATCTAAGTCTGGGCAGAATAGTTTATCTCTTACATTTTCATAAAGAAAGAAAATATATTCCAAATTTACAAAAGAAAATTACAGGTATAAAACCAGACAAAAAAGAAAAGAACCAAATTTTCTAACTTGAGTTCAATCATAAATAGACAGAATGAAACTAGCAAAAGCCAAAAAAAAAAAAAACAAATAAACAAAAAAAAAAGAAGCAAAAAGAATATTTGTAGGATATTTTTGCCCACAAATCCTTTCATAATTAGTTGATATTTTGGTTATCTCTTGTTAAACTGTTCTCTAGTTATATAGTTAATTTCTTGTAATACTTTAACAGGTTGTCTTTTAAATATCTTTTTCTTTATAAGTTTCAGGGTGCTCTTTATACTTCTTTTCTCTTTACTTTTTGGGCTAGTTGTGGGTATTTTACTAATGGTGTCTTTACTTTTATTATTTTTAGAAAATTTATTAACATTGGGTATCTTATACTCCTTTTCATTTGCTTTCATTTTTAAACTATTAATTTTTTTTGAGTTTAAGTTACTATGGCAAAGCAGTTGGCAGTGTGAGAATACTTAGGGATGGGCACTAATTGAGTCATTAAAAACTACATAGTTGATCATAAAGTCTTTTAGTAAATCCCTATATAAAGTGTTACACTTGCTATTTGTCCGGTTAGGTTGTCTTGTGAGTATCACATGTTGGTTTATGACTGGTTTATTGTTGATTAGGATTTGTTGTGTAATCAGGTCTTTGGGTAGTTCTATCAGCATCTGATGTTTATTACTTAAGAGAATATATTTTGATTCTGTATCTAGAACATCTATTTTTACTTTTGGTGTTAAGTATTTATTTATTTTTATATTGACTACTAATTTACCTAGTATTTTAATGTTATTGCCTATAGCTTCTGCTAGTGCTAGTTTGGTTATTAACTGGTCTAATCTGAGTAATTTTACATGATTTATTCCCATTGAAGTATTAGTTAATCCTTTGTTTAATTTTATTTCCATAGGTATATTATTTATTAATGCTATTAGATAAAATCCTTTTGCTCTTTTGGGTTTTAGTTTATTTAATACTATTCGATTTAGAAAGGTTATATTTTTATATTTTTCAGCAGAGTACATGTTAGTATTTTGAGATCCAATATTTATATCTTTATTATTAATATAAGGTAAAAAGGGTATTATGACGCAGTACTAATTATGACGCACATGTGATATCTTGTGATCCAGTAATTATAATCAGATGATTTTACTATCATTTGATTTGCATCATCGATACAAATTAAATGGTGGTAAAATCATCTGATTCTGATTGCTAGATCACAAGATAATAATATTTAAATAAAATAAATAAAATTTATAATTTTAAATTTTAATAAAAACTAAGCGCAATATATTAATAGCAGCTTTTTTTATTAAGAAACTTGTCCTTAATTATTAAGGCAATTTTGTTCGCCATAATAAATTCTACCTACCTCTAAATTTTCATAAAATTTAGATAATTTTTTATTAATTGTTATTTGTAAAAAATTATATGTATCATAATAGATTCTTTTGGAATAAAATCGTATTTTATAAAAACTGATTAATAAAAAATTATCTAATTTTTATGAAATTTTACAAGTAAGTATAACTTTTTACAATAAATAAAATTGTCTTAATAATGAAAGTGATTTACTTAATAAACAATTTGCAAATGATACATTAATTTTTTTTTTTAGTCTTTAAAATTTAACCTTTAATTGCTTGTAACTTGTGATATTATAATCAGAATTGAATAATTCTGGTACCATTCAACTCGTCTCATTGAGACAAATCGAATGGTACCAAAATAATTCGATTTTAATTGCTAGAGCACGAGATATCATGTGTGCATCATAATTGGTCTATGTATAATAGTTTATTAATTTTTTATCTTTTAATTTAATTTGCAATATTGCGTGATCTAGTAGTCAGAATTGAACATTTTTGGTACCTTTCGATTCATCTTATTGAGACAAATCAAATGGTACCAAATCGCTCGATTCTGATTACTAGATCACGTGATATTGGCTGTAGAAGTTACCTGCGTCATAATATCTCTCTTTACCTTATATTTCTTTAGGTCTTTTAATACAGAGTTTATATATATTGTTTTTATTATAGAAAGATTTATTTAAATCTGCAAGTAATTCTATATTCATGCATTTAATATGAATTTTATTATACTCTCTAATACAGTCTAGTTCATTTGGGAGTTGTTTATGAGTATTGGGTATACTCCTATTTAGAAATTATCATTTTTATTTTCATAAGAATAGTTGTTGTAGGTGTCTTTACCTTCTTCATATTTGAATGAGATATCATTCAAGTCTGTTTTTAGGTTTGCTATTTCTAGTTCTTCTTCATCATCATCACTTGAGTTATTTGATTCATCAGAATCTTGTTCTTTGGTCAGTTCTTCTATTTTTGTTTATATGCTAGAAAGTCTTTATATTCTTCTTTGTCCTTTTCAATAGAATATATTTGTTGTTTGTATTTTCGCTTTTCAGAATTAAATACTATGGGGTCTTCCACTTCTTCTTTATCTTTTTGGTATTTGTAGCAATTTGCAGTTGAGTGGGTATTAGTTTTGCAGTATCTGCAGTATTATTTGAATTTGGGTTTGTTGAGTCCAGGTACTTTATCATTGCTATGTGGTATTCCAAATGTATTGTACATGTTTGCTAGTTTGTATTCTCCAGTTTTAAATTCTTGTTTTTTATAGTTTTTTTTGTACTTCTTGTAGTTTTTATTATTTTTTTCAAATATCTTCTTTTTAAGTTTATCTCTAAGTTTATTCTTTTCTTCCTCTGATAGTTATCTGTTTGTTCTATCTCAGTATTTTTTCTTTTCTTATTTGTATTCTTTTCTGAAATCTTTCTTTTATTTGTTATAGTTTTTGTTTCCATAGACTTTTTTATAATTATTATTTTTATTTTTCCTTTTGTCATCTTTTTTGTATATTATTTTATAACTTCCTTTCTTTGGGCAGTTTGATATATAGTGTCCTTTTTGATGACATAAATAGCATCTTAAATTTGCAAGGTTGTTATTTCATAATCTCCTTTTCCAAATAGTTTGTCCTTCTCTTTGTTAAAGTATTCTTTTTTATTTAGGTAATTTGTTTGCTTTGCTTCATTTTTGCTTCTAAAGTATTTTCTAACATTTCTTTCCTTGTTGTATTCATATACTTAGATTCTACTTCAAAAAATGCTTCTTGAGTTCTAATTTTGTCATTAATTAATTTCATTTAGCTATGGTAGTCTTCTAGGTCATGTTGTCCTAATAGTAACATTTTGTCGAGTGTTACTTGTAGTCCTCCTTCATATGTTGTGTCTATTTTCACAATTTTCTTAGTTCTTATAAATAGATTCTAAAGATTCAAGCTTTGTCAAATTCTTTAGTATATGTTGGTTTGAATCTCATTTCTTCAAATATTCTTTGTTTGTCTACTATGTTTTGTGCAGTTATGTATTTGTTATCCATCCATAATCTAAATAATATTTGTCTTGATCTTGCATTTCCTGCGTTTGTAGCATCTTTGCATACTAGATTTGATTGTCCTCTTGCTCCATTACAGTTAGCTCCAAATGTTACATCTAGTCCTGTTACTGTTTCTAACCTAGTATCGTCTTTTATAGTAAATACATTGTTAGTTGTATTCCATATTGCTTCCTAGTCAAATGCTCATCTTCTTCTTCCTAGTCCTTGTGTTTTGCATATATATCGCATGGGTTTAGACATACAATATTATTTTTATATAACTCGTATTTGGTAAATTGTGTATATTCAAAGTATAAATATACTAATTTTTCTATTATTCTTTTGTGAAATCCTGTATTGAATGCTTCTTCATTGTCTCAGCCATGTTAGTAACTATTGTAGTATTGTCATTTATTCTTTGATATCGATTTGATAGATCTTCTTTAAAATATTCTAAGGTCAATAATTCTTTTATACATGTATTTTGATGGCATATAAGAATTGGTTTCAGAATTGTATTCAATTTCTTTCATTAAACTTCATTCCTCCTATCATTATTTGAAAGTTGATCTTTTCTAAGTTTAGAAAAGTTATTATAGCCATTATATTTCTTTGATAAAATGTGGTTTAATTTGTGCATTAAAGCAAAATTGATTATAATCTTCTTGGATTAAGTTTGCTAATTTCAATTCTTTATTTATTAGATTTTTGTCTTTTGATATGTGTTCTAGTTGTAGGTAGGTTAATATATCTCTTAATTTTGAGAAATAAACTTTTTAGGCAATTGTTTGTTTTTTTTATACTTTCTTTTTATATGTATTTTCTAGAGTTTCTAAATTTTGTACTATTTTTCTTATTGCCATTATTTCAAAGGTTGTTAATACTAATGAGTACGCTTGTACTTCTAGTCAAATATTTTTTTGAATTTGTTTCTTAGCCACAATATTTATTCATCTATATATAACCTTTTTGGATGTTAGATTAGCCAAAATTCTAATTGTCTATCTGTTATTCTAATCAGCCAAGGTTGGTTCATTTACTGGTTATATTACATATTTCTTTTTGATCTGTTTTAATAAAGTCTGAGAGTTAATTTTGTATAATTCTGCAATATTTTGCATATATGGTTCATTATCTCCTTTTCAAATTGATAGTACTATAAATGCTATTATCAATTCTTTTATAGTTTGTTTCATATTATCAACAATCATTTTGATTTTATTATATTCAGTTTTTTTATTTTTTGTTAAGGGTTTATATTCTAATTCTTCTTGTTATTCTTTAATTTGTCTTTCTAGATCTTCTGCTATTTCTTGTAATACTTTTGAGCTTAATTTGTAGATAGTGTAACTATTGTTGTTAGGTCAGTAAAAACTTGGTCTTTCTTTGTGTTTATGAAGTCTAGTTGTTTCTTTTTATTTTCTAATTTTTTTTTTTTCACTTTGATAACCTTGTACAAATTTATTAGTCGTATATAAGCTTAGACCAGCTAGACTATCTAAAATCATATTTGGCCAATACTATACATGTCGACGAAATTATTTTGGGGTCTAAAACCCAAAATTAAAATTTGAAGACGAAATTGTTTTTGACCTATTTTACTTAAAAGACAAAATTTTTTAACACTTTTTTTGAATAGATGAAATTATAAGGAGTATAAATATATAAATTTTATTTGCTCTTTCTTATAAAAAATTTTAATTTGCTCTAATGGAGACGAAATAGGCCTTTTTTGAAAATTAATTTTGGTGGCATCTATAGCTAATATCTGGCTGCTATAAAAGTGCCCAAGTACGGTTATCATACAGATGTTGGCAACAAATCCTACATGCGCTGCTACATGCATTTAAAAACTTGCTATAACCTGGTATTTAGCTACCTTTGGCCTTCAACTTTTCTCATCTAAGTCTGGGCAGAATAGTTTATCTCTTACATTTTCATAAAGAAAGAAAATATATTCCAAATTTACAAAAGAAAATTACAGGTATAAAACCAGACAAAAAAGAAAAGAACCAAATTTTCTAACTTGAGTTCAATCATAAATAGACAGAATGAAACTAGCAAAAGCCAAAAAAAAAAAAAACAAATAAACAAAAAAAAAGAAGCAAAAAGAAAAAAAATATATATACTATTAAGCCTGTGTATGAGACTAAAAAATTATATACTAAATGCAACACTCATATATCTCTGTTGTAAAGCATTGCCTTAATATAAAAACTTCTTTTTGATGTATAACCAATTTCAGAAATAATCCAGATCTACATACTAATCCTTTACGATAGCACTGTGACTGTATATATAGTCAAACAAAACATGTGATTGCAATCTACTGACTTATCCAAATTTGGAAGGAGTAAACAATACCGATCTTTTGACTGAAATAAGCTGTTTTGCTCACTTTTTTTGAAAATTTTGTTGTAAGCACAAGTGGGTGATAGTAAAGAGTATAGACCTTGTACTTTTCTTAAAAGAGAGTATATTTTTCGCCAAGAATAATATAACGAGTAAATCTGAGTGCATTTTATAATAACATTAAATAATAGTTATATAATAATTTTATAATAATTATAAAATTTTACACTAAAATTTTATCTTAAAATAATCTTATAATTATTAAAGTATTATATTAATATCTTTAAGATTATCTTAACTCTATTAAAAAAAAAATTAATTTCTGTAAAGAAGCAAGAAGCAAAAAACATCTATCTAGAGTAATATATATATACCAATTTAAAAGTTGAGATAGTAGATAATGTGGATAATATAGCAGATATGTAAATACTAATCAGTGGTTAAAAAAAAGGTACAAATCTAGACCAGCTATATAGTGGGGGTATGTCTTGGTTTGGGTCTGTGTTGTTTAAAGTATAATAATTATTAGAATCTTCTTCTAAAAAGTTTTTTTAAAAAAATTCTAGGAATAGGGTGAGATGTTTAAACTAGGTAATAGTATTTGTTTCTCAAAGTAAAATGATGATATGGATTCTAAGAATAGTGGGATGTCTTCTACATTGATCACTATATACCTGGCTTGCATGGCTCTACAAGATATAGAAGTCTCCTGATTAAGCATTAGGAGACCAACATTATCTAAATCTTCTGGGTATCAACATTAAATTATATATTATCAAATTATTATATTTTAAAGAAATTCTAAACATTTCACAAAATTAACCAAATCGAAATATTTGGCTAAATTCTGTTCGTTCAAATTTTAAAGCTTTGGAAAATATAGTTGAAGACATTAAAAAACTTGAAAACCGCAAAAAAACTTCTCGAACTTGGCAGATTTAAATCATAATACAATGTATTGGTTCACATAATTCAACTTTCAATTATTTTTATTTTAAACAAATGCTAAAGTTAGTTAAAAGAAAAAAAATATTATTAAATATATATTTGATAAAAATTATCATCGCTAAGTGCATATATAAAGAACTTCAAATTTCATGCATCAATGATGACATCAGCTACATTTTTTTATGGGTTAGCTAGGTTAGATCTTGATAAACTTGAAACTCCGGTAACAAGTTTTCGCCAAATTTATATCCCGGTCGGCCAATTTGCACAAAAATTTCAATATAAAAAAATGATTTAATAGCGCATATATTATGATAATATTAATACGTAATATACCAGCACCGACCGTTTTGATAAAGATGTCAGTTCATTTGGCTCTGTTTATATTAATCGGGTTATAATATTTAAATATATATAAGCCGATAACATCCTTACGCTTTACATTTTGATTTAATTTTTGGGGTACACCTTTTCTGGATGTTTAAAATAAAATAATATTACTATATTGTATAACAATGATACAATTCCACACTTTATGACTAATAAAGGAAATTATTTGATATTTAATATGCTTCTTCATCACTTTATTAAATGATGTGACATCAATCTTTGGAAATTCCAAAAATAAGTGCCATTTTTGAAATAATACAAATATATAAAGCATCCTTAAATCCGAATGTTTTAGTTCCATGAATGATTCATTATCTATTTATTTAATTGCCGTAAAAATTGTAAAAATCAATTTAATATGCTTTCACACAATACTGATCAGCGCAGTTTAAGCAACCCGCAAAGTGACCGATCTTTAAGTAGGAATTCTATTGACTCATCTTCACAACAATCTCTAGACTCGAAAGCCGCCTCTTTTCCATCATATTGTTTGTTTGTTGCTTTTGTGGCCGTTATTGCATCGCTTGAAAATGGATGGAATCTCGGAGTCACAAACATTCCCGGTATACTGTATAATCTTATATAGAAAACGAACCATTGTCACGTGATATTAATTCTACGAAAAAAATGTCATTTTGCAAGAACAAACTATTAGGAATTGTACATCCGAACACCCACGTGTAAAATCAAATTTACCGAATTGTCTTCCAATGAACAATTTTTTATGGTAAGAAGTCGAACTTAGATCCTTTCAAGAAAAGCATAGGAGTATTAACGGTCTCAACTAAATATGTAGCTAATTTATAACAGGGGCTTTGCCACGGGAAGTTATGCGCTTGGAGGCCTTATTGGAGGCCTTCTTGCAGGCCATTTTCAAACACTCTACGGAAGACGGAATACTTTGGTGTTCAATACCATAACTTGGATATTCGGCGGCTTGTTACTAGGAACAGCACTTCATCCCTTAATGTTTGTAGCTGGTCGCATCTTAACTGGTATTGGAAGTGGTATTGGATCAGTAGCTGCTCCGGTAATATATAATATTTCAGGGTTTTACTTTGTACATATTATTATTACTAAATTTCAAATTTTTGAAAGACATATATAGGTGAAATAGCAACCATAAAATCACGTGGGGCCATAGGAACAATTTATCAATTATTCATAGTAATTGGTATCTTAATATCACAATTACTCGGTCTTGTGCTTTCATTCGTTCCAGGTTGGCGTATATTATTGGGGTTAACAGCAATCCCCGCATTAATTCAGCTCATGCTTTTACCCTTATGCGTTGAATCACCAAGATATTTGATTTAACAAAATCGATTTTCAGAAGCAAAGGATGCTTTGCAAAAATTAAGAAATGGGTATAATGTTGAAAATGAATTTCGGGAGATTGTTGGAGGTCAGACTACACAATCTAATGGAAAGCATGTGGAAAGTGACATGAACGAAAATTCAAATATCGGCATGTCATCTGCTGCTGAAGGTGTAGAAATAGTAGCTACGCCAAAAATTCAGAATGCCAGAGGGTTTATACAGATTTTACGAGACACACGTTGTCGAAGGATGCTTTTAATTTGCGTCGGACTTAATATGATGCAACAATTGTGTGGTATCAACGGAATCATTCTTTACAGGTGTGCAATATATATATATATATATTTAAACAAAGTTTATTTTATTAAAATATTTGTATTCTTAAAATAGTACCGCTATATTCCTTCAAATTTTTGGTCGTGGAGCCAAATATGCAACTCTTGGAGTTGGAATAGTTAACTTGTTGATGACATTAATCTCTGCTTACTTGGTAGATAAAAAAGGTCGAAAACCTTTATTATTTACTTCATTTATTGGAATGTGCGTTTCATCGATTTTTGTAGTAATTGGATCTTTGTATCACGATAATGTTTTGGTGATTGTTGCTGGTAAGTAGTGTGATTTAAAGAATTTGTCTATGAATACGTAGATTAATATATTCTCTTTATTAGTTTTGTTATTTATTTCTTCTTTTGCTATTGGGATTGGTCCAATAGCATTCCTTATTACACCAGGTAATTTTTTATTAGATTCACAAAGTTTTCATAAAACTTTTATCACAATCACAATCTACAATTTTTCTATTATTTAGAGGTACTACCAACACATTGCGTAAGTTCCGGTGGTTCGATATGCTTAGGAATAAACTGGCTCTGTAATTTCTTGATCATTCTAATATTTCCGGTACTCCAACAATCTCTTGGAGGATACACTTTTATTGTTTTTGCTATTATTTCAGGAATTTCAGCAATTGCAACTTTAATGTTTTTTCCTGAGGCATGTTAAATTTTTTTTTTTTTTTTCTTTTTAATTCGGATTAATGTTGCGGGCGAAATTACTTTTCAACATTTCACCATTGCGAACTAATTTAGCCTGCGACAAAATATAGTTATTGTATTGTGAGCGAAATACTTTTCAGGTTTTGAAATATTCTTTACCAGAATAAAATAATTTCGCGAAAGCAAATAATTTTAGCTTAGTCCGCAACATTAATTCAGACTTATCATTAGTCTTGTTACATATTATAATACTATTATTTTTCTTTAATGGATTAGACGAAGGGAAAAAGTCTTGAAGAAATCAATAATAACCAATGAAAGAGAATACAAAATAGTTCTTTTTTATATTTCAGCACAGAAAATCGATATCGGTATAAAAATTTTAATTAACAAAGTCGTTCAATTTGTTTAATTTGCATTGCATTGTGAAAAAAATTATATCATTTTTATATCGCATCAAATTTTTATAATAGAATCAATCAAATCTTGTAAATTATTTCTTGAATCTTTTTATTGAAAAAAATAGTTCATTGTAAGTTCAAAATAATAAAATATCATCGACACATATCAGTACACAAGGTAAAAAATCAAATTTTGAATAAATTCCGAAAATTTTTGCTCTTTTTTTGTTTAATCTTCCTTCGTCACGTAAAGGGGGTTTACTTGCCTTTCTTGTTATTGATGAAGAGTGTGATGGAGAACTGATGGGTTGATGTTGTTGCCTCGTCGGAACTATATTTCTCATTCTTTTTACTTAGCAATTTTTGTAATGAAATCTCGATAAGAATATTTTTACATTTAATTATATGAAAACTAAACACGTACTCTTAAAGTTAGCAGTAAATGAACAAGATCATAAAGAATATCTGCTGTTATGACAGAATGCAATGGAATCCTTGCTCTCGCGAGTAAGCAGTTTTTTAGGATTCCATCCTCCTTGGCATACCATATAATTGTAATTCATCATCTATAAAGCTACTTGTTAAGAATATTGACTAAATAAATGTTTTTTACACTTATCAGCAACATTAATAGAAAAATATTGTCAACAGTTCACTTAGTGTACTCTTTTTTGATGCTTCGCTTAAGCTGTTCTCTCATAGGCAGACATTCGTATGATTGGCTGTTTAAATCAATTTAATTTTACATTATTTATACAATTTAAAGTACTTTT